>MU827779.1:307296-452296 GCA_029204205.1 Desmophyllum pertusum | reverse complement strand
CGATGGCTGCACGGATGGAAATGACGGATGACTTCTTGTAAAAGGTACTGTCTTGTTTTCTAACTTCAGCGTAAAACACTTTTAGGCAGTTGTTGAGTTCTTCTTTGGTCATGTCTTGAATTTCCGTAGAAAATTTGTTTTGAGCGGTGAACCACTCTGAAAATGTAAACATGTAAAGCTTAATTTGTATCGCGTTGTCAAAAATGTTGCCTCGTATTTACAAAGTTACGTAACATTCATTACGGAAATAAATTCAATAAAACAGAAGTTTGAGACTTAAAACCTACCATGAAATATTCTTATGCCATATTTCGTGGCTTTCTTGTATTCTTCGGCGTTGAATCTGCTAACAGTTTCTCTATTTCCTCTTCGCTTCTCTTTGCAAATCAGCATTGTTCCGCCATTTTTTTGCCGGAAATTTAACAAAATTGAACTTCGCGGTATTTCCAAATAAGGTAGAGAGGGTATACTGCCTCTGAGACCATTAGTCGGGAACCAATCAAATTGCTTGAAAATGCATTATCCTATGGTGTGTATATTATAATGTTTATATATACCTGCTCCGACAAATATGAACGCGTCAGCGAGAAAGATAGCTGATTGTTTTCTCTCGGCGGAACAATGGCCGCCGGGGAAAATTGTTTCACGGCAGAATTGACTGAAGACGAAGTAACAGAACTGATAGAAAATGCAGCAAAGTTTTGAACGAAAAATTTAATGGGAAATGCCTGTAATTAATGTACAACAAATGCAACTGAACGAGCAGTAAAGGAAGGCTGAAACAAGTTACGGGAAAATTCGAAAACCCGCAATACAAATCTGCACAAATTCGTTCAAAATGAATGAAAACCTGTTTACAACACAAGTTTAAGCTTAGCCTATTCAGTATTGTTACCTTGTGTTTCGAAGAGGCTTGTCAATTCCAGCTGGACTAAGTTTTTAAAATCAGCCCAATCTTAAATATCGGAGAAGAAGCATACGACAGTTCGTCAAGCGTTCGTGATGGTCAGGTACAATCAAAGATCACTTCACAGTGAAATTCTCTTCGAAGATCACTCTTTTTTCTCTCCATCCATGTAGATATTGACGCTTTTCTTTGCTTTTTACTTCAGTGAACTTGATTTTAACTGGCTCAGTTTCGCTGGTTTCAACACAATTGATTCTGTAGTCGTGCACGATTTGCTCGCCGTAAACAACCTGTTCAGCTGTCCATTCAACTTGTAAAATGATATATCCAACGCGGGCTCATGGAATAATTGTTAAATATTCCCCTCGACTTCGTCTCGGGGAATATTCACCAATATTCAGTACGCCTTCGGCGAATAATTGTTAAATAAGAATAATACTAAAGGCGCTATTACACAAGGCGATATTTCGAGCAACTTGTCTCCCAACGTTGAAAGCAGAATTCTGCAACAATGGGTTGAAACAAGCTGGGCATGCACGATTTATATCACACTGTACAACTCTAGAAAATTAAAGTTGAAGTGTTGCCAAGGTCTACTTTTCACAACGATTGCCAAAAAAAAAAAACCCTTTGTAAGACATGTTGACTTCATTCGCCACTTTAGAAACGAGAAGCAGTCTGTGGCGAGTCGCATCCCACAGTCGCTTGTGAGACCATTACTGGGGATGCGTCGTCAAGCTGGCCGCCATGTTGTCCCCAGTAACGGTCCCACAAGCAACTGCGAGATGCGACTTCCCCCAGATTGCTTCTCGTTTCTGAAGAGGTGAATGGTATGTTACACTAAAGGCCATACAACCCTGGGTGTAACTGAGTTGCATGAAACATTGCCTACTGTAACATCGCCTTTGCTCAACGGGTCACGTAGGATTGTACCTGCCAGCAGTGCCCGTTAAAAATTTTAACTCTATTTGCGATATTTAAGTTTAGGTGTCCCCGATTAGTGGGCCTTTTGGCACACTAGAAGATTTCGACACATTAATAAAGTTGTTATTATTATTTGCGTTCATTAGCCAAATTTGTGAGCAATGTGGGTAAAATAACTTATTGTAGTTCGTAATCTGTGGGTCTTTTGTCATTGGTGACGTGTACTCTGAATCGGGTAAAACACTGTACAGACATGGTGTAGTGGTTTGGTTCTTTCGCTTAATATATTTTAAAATCTACTCGATCTCATATCGAATTGTCATATAGTACCTACCTATCATAGTTTTCAGCACCTTCGTTCATCTCTTTTATACAGTCTTCAAGAGAATCCCACTGTCAAAATTAGAAAATAGGGGGCACATTGATTTATTGAATATCATTATTTTTATTTCGCGGTGGATTACATTTAGTGGTCCATTTTATCATAATATGAAACGTGTAAATGTCCTTGTACAGAATGCGTTCACACGGTAAATACTGGTAAGTTTTAAAATACAAACCAGCAGTTGTTCCCAGTTACGCTGTTATATGGATTTTGAATAACAGCTATTAATTGTCCGTTTGCGCGAGGAAAGGGTGGGGATTCAAAGCTGTAGAGTTTTAAATTAAATTTATTGGGCAATAATCGCATTTGCTTTCCAGGGTCGGTAACTTTCAGTTTCATAAAAAGTTGATTTAGAAATTATAGTAAAACAAAGCCCGGGTAGTTTGAATATTTGTTTTCCAATTGCAACGAAAATCATTTCAAATATGTGTCATTGATTTGTTACCTCTTCATCCGAAAGATAACGAGCTTCTCTGTCTTCCACAATCCGAACGAGTGTCCAACAAACTTCGTACAAAGAGAACTTTCTTTTCTTCAGTACCTTGCTAATGTCACGAATGGGAAGTGCCAACAAAAATGTTCTTTTCAGCAGAGGATCGAGCTCGAACATGGGGATCAGCTGGTTAAGTAGAAGTGCTGGAGTGTTTTTGCTATCAAATTGAAAAAAAAAAAAAAGTATAAGCCATCAGATGATCTAAAGCACTTGTACACCACTTTCAGAAGATAATTTATCTAACTTTTCATTAATAACTTCACTATTTCCAATTGTTAAACAAGTCGATGCAAATAAACACGCTTATCCTGGTAATGTTAAGGTCGTAAAAGCACTATACAAGATGGCAATAGGAATTTGGCCTGAAAAAGCTCTTTCTCTCTCGATCACTATATTACAAGGTATAAAGTGCTCAGAGAAAAATGCTGCACTCATCACAGTGAGTTCATTGAAGGCAAAAGAAGACGTGGATGCGCGCCTGCACTACTGACGAGTTATGAGATCCATAGTAGCAAAGGCCAACCACAATATATAAGGGATACATCCCTTATATACACATATACATATTATAGGCTCTAGTTGACTTTTTGTCTTCGATTTTGGAATTAAACACTCCTCAAATCACTCAGGACGGACGGACGTTAACCCTATTCTGCCTGGGCTTTTTGTTTTCGTTCCAGAGCCGGGGGGGGGGGGGGGGCAAATAGTGCCCCCCTATGTATCTCGAAAAGTATTGACGCTATGAAAATGAAACTTACATGGTGTATAAAGCATCCGAAAATCTTTATTTTAGTGGTAGTCACGTGTCAATTATGACGTCATACATGCCATAATGACGTCATACGTTAAAAAAAATCCGCCATCTTGGATCCTAAATCTTGGATTTCTAAATTGTTCAGAAATGTCAGAAAATCTCCAAATTTGTTTTGAAAAAATCAAGAAAAATATAAAGATGCTAAAACGGCAAAGATTTTGCAAAGATTTCATCGTAAAAAGCAAAATGTTATGAAAACTGAAAATTAAGCAAAAAAAAAAACAATTTTGGGTAAAACGATCTGTATCTCGAAAGTTATTTGTGCTATAAAAATGAAACTTATGTGGTGTATAAAGCATTCAAACATATTTATTATAGTGACAATCACGAATCAATTGTGATATCATATCACGCCAAACTATCGTCATACTTTAAACATGTCCGCCATCTTGGATCCGCCATCTTGGATTTTTAAATTGTTCAGAAATGTCTGAAAATCACCAAATTTGATTTGAAAACATCGAAAACAATATAAGGATGCAACAATTGCAAAGATTTTGGAGGAAACTATTCGTAGAAAGCGGAAATCTCATGAAAACTGAAAATTAAGTTGAAAATACCAAATTTGGCTAAAACGGCCTGTCAAAACTTGGTTGCCATGGAAACATCAAGTCACGTGATCAAAATATTGACACACCAAAATGTTCCCAGATAATTTTTAGGAAAAGTCATAAAGTTTGGTTATGATTGCTTGAATGCTCTTTAAGTACGATAAATTTGTCTGCCCCCCCCCCCCCCCCCCCCCCCCCAGGCAGAATAGGGTTAATTAACACAATACGGTATTGTTGCTTTTACGTCATTTTCTATACATCAAGTGTACATTTCTATTTCATCAAGGCAGTGAGCGTTTTATTATCTATAACAGGCGCACAGCAAAATGGATTATTTTGTTAAACAGATCTAGAGCATAACAAATTCATATCTGTAAATTAAAGTACTTTAAAAACTTGTAAGGGCCTGACCTTGAAGTGGAACCTTGGTACCGTACGCGTCGAAAATTCAACTCTTCAGTTCCCCACCACGAGTTATCTTTTGCTGAACTCGGTGCTGAGGTGAGAATGTGAGAGGAAAATGGCGCCGATGACTTGCTTAGAAAATGAAGCAGTGGAACTACAAACAACCAGTTAAACATGCCATAGCGTTCCTCAATTACGTCATTGCACAGCCTTCTCATACTGTCAGCCAATGTCCTGAAATCAGCACATAAAGGATATCTCAGTGCTACGTATTCGTTGCAAAGGACGATAACGTCAGACGAACACCTAAATTTGATACACGTACACCTTACTCCTTTGGACAAAGTGATAAGATTCTTCCCTCAGATAGTGCACTCGAAGCAAATGCCATTTGGTGATGATGCATGCAGATTTATATCTCTCTTGGGAGTGAAAGACTCGGAGAGATCTTGCCTACTTGTCCCATAAATTTAAATAAGCCACATAATGTCATTTCAGTCGATTCTGTTTGCGTAAGAAACTAAGCCGTCTTATGGAATGAGTTCCACGAAAGAAAGAAAAAACACAAAGGAATTATCGGTAGTACGGATATGGTTTCAATACATCCTATTTTGCGGATGGTCTGCAAATATACAGGAAACCTTGTTTTCCTGTGTTTTCTTACCTTGACTGCTGCTCTTTTGGAAAGTGTCGCAGAAGGGATTCAAACTCAATGCATTTCTTCTGGCCTGATGCATTTTGATGCAATACAAGATTTTCCAGAAGGTCCCTTAACTCGTTTTCTCTTAGAAATGTCATGTGATGAAGAACAGCAAGAGACGCAATGATTACAGACGTAACTAGTCGTTTAACTTGAGCTTCGTCTTCTATGGCTTGAGTGTGCAGCACTTGAGTATTAACATTCAATCGTGGAAATAGGTAGTCAAAAAGCACCTAAACATAAAACAAATTGTTATAGGCTGGAAATCTATTCTTTTGAAGCTTAAGGTCGACTTTCAATAGCTTTAGGGACTGGGTATTTGCTCAAAACTGTTATAAATGCACTGGTCTCTAAATTAATGGAATAAGAACTTAATAAACTCTAACTAAATGATAAAAAAGGAATTTCTTGAAGAAATGCCACACGGCAACAACCTTTTTCCAAAATTTCAAAGATTTCCGAGCCAAACTTGAAACTTTGAAAAACTGACAGCCTGTCACTTTTTCAAAAATCCATATTGCAATCCATTTTCATACTCGCTGTCGTTAGTCATCCTCTCTTCCTAATGGGTTCCTATCATTTGTCGAGTGCTATATTCTACAGAATCAAACCATTATTGATCAGCTTCCTATGATCTAGATATGTTTCTGAGCTTCCCAAAATCATGCTAAAAAATGAGGACAGTGTCCCTTTAATGCCATGTTATTTATTGTGGCACATATATGGAAATCAAACTTGAAGAGAAACTACTAATGTGCAACGAAATTAGATTCAGATAAATAGTAGACCGGCCATTTCGGTAAATCATGATAATGATAATTTCATGTAGCGTTTCAGTGTAACAACTGAACTATTCAAGCCAAGTTGATGTACGTTCTTCCAAATGATTTTCCTTTTAAAATTTACTCGGTCAGATGAGAAAAAAGTGTTACACACGTCTACTGATTTTCTCGCTACACATCCCTTTTGATGTGATAAATCATCGTCCTGATCTTTTGGAGTACAGAATGCCATAGTTTGTAATACAGTAACGTATAGTATAGACTCTTGCTATTTGTGGACTTTCACTATTTTCTCTGGCAAGGGACTAACGCTCCAGAAGCCAATGACGTCAATAATTCATCTAAGTGCAGTGGAGTTGGCGATCGATTTCTAACTCTCTAACTTACGACGGGTTTTAATTTCCTCTGCATGGGATTTTGAGACAGTGAGAGTGTGAGGCTAATATGTTATACTAACCTGTCTGACGTAGAAACTGGCTAGGGTGCGATTGAAGAAATTACCGCCATTCTCCGCTCCGGGCTTTGACATGCAGTACACTACATCGTTTATTTGAGTCAAGGCAGATGACGCACAAATTCCTCCTTTATCGGATGAGATACTGTCCCATTCTGGTAACATAACCATCATGGCCATTCTTCGACCTTCCACGGGATCTGAATCAAAATTTCTCAAGAAAGGAACGTAGCTACGAATAGAATCCAATACTCCGGGCTCACTGAATACTGCATCGTCATACTGGTGCCAAGTTGCTGTGCAATGATAATTAATGAATGATGTCAAAACTACGACATAACATTTACCATAAAAGCTCCACATTAAGTCACCTGTCTCAGGTTTTCTGTAAGTGGGGAGCGGCGCGAAGAACAAAATTATGCGAGTGGGTTAAAGGCGAAGGGGGCCGCTATAATTAAAGTATATTAAGTTCCCGGGGTATTATTTATTTTCAAGATGGGCTAAAATAGAGAGGGAAGTTGAATTTCTGGATCCAGAGGGCTTATTATTATTAGAGAGGGGGACTTAACATACCCTGGGTGCCAGAGGCTTTTCTTGCGCGGTTTCTGGTTTCAAGTCTTTATTGTGACCCGCGCGAAAAGCCTGTTCTTTCTCGCGGCTTACGCCGGCCGATCCCGACGCGAGAAATAAACCTCTGGTACCCAGGGTAGACTTAACAATGACGGGGTCATTGTTAATCCGCTTCAACCATGCGAGTTAACCGAGTTAATTATAACGTATACTCGCTTGCCAAAATACTTTTGATCGATTTGACCTCTGTTTAGTCGATCCTCCAAATTGCTTTAAAGTTCCTACATTAATTTCACACATCCCATGCAGTTTCAGAGCAAACCTTCATTGTTCAGGAGAAACCGTTTGAATTGTATCCTGAGAAGATTTAGAGGCGTAGTGTTGTTCCTATATATGATAAACTACAGCAAATAATGCACCTAAATAATCAAACATACTGATTGCCCAAAGTCATCAAGCATCCCCAATAATTACAAATATCAAACACATTATAAAGTGGATACAACATACTGAAGAGGTACACGAGGTTTCATGTGTAATACGCACATTTGATATCTATTTATGAATATTTGTAGAAGTGGCCTGAAGAAGTTGAATTAATGTGGTATTTTGCTCTAGAACAATCTGGAACAATCAGGCCCCTAACCCGATGCAATAGTAATATCTAAGCGTTCATTTCTGCTGGTTTGTTTGAGATCATAATAAGTGATTTCAATCTGCACTCTGCTGTTGACATTGGTTTGTTGTACCACTGACTGAAGCCAGGATTCAAAATCTCAAAGGCTGGAACTTTATTCCAACTGTAAATGTATGTTAATATAAATAAATATTATCAAGGTTTAGATCGTCTTTACCACTAAGTCACCTTGAAAGTCTCGCTGATTTGATTATGAGGATGATTGTGGTGATAATAATGATTATGATAAGATGGAGGAGGAGTATAGAGTGAATGTAACTTGACGGATATCAATAATTATGATGAGCACGAGGATGATTACGATAACAACGAAAACGGTTTGTGAAGGTCAAACAGTATATTCATCTTACCTTTGCTTTTTAAAGAATCCTCGCGAATATCAAGGCAGCGGTTGACATGAGCGTGACTGACGACAGGTTTGAAACCAATGAGACACTCCCACAAGATCTTTGGCGGTTTGTTATTCCCTTGTGGACGGGCTACAACATATTTATAGGGAATCTTTCTTGAAGCCTGTTGCAGGTTCACTTTAATACTACCCTCCAATTCGAAGTAGCCATTGAATACTTCCCTGAATAATAAGGCAGGAATTGAATCAATTAGAAACACTTCATGCGTTCTTCAAGCTAATTTATTATTACATGTGGAATCACACATACCTCACAATGTGGACTGCAACCCGATTTTCTTCGTGCCACGAAGAATATCCCTGATATCGAATGAAAACTCTGTCGCCTTGGCTATGATTGAACTGAAAAGTGGGCGTCAATAACGCATGGAAAATGACGGTCACAAATCCATCATTTGGTTTCTCGGGGTCTCTGTTACTGTCGACGTTATTTTCCCGTGCACCCTCCAGAGGGTAACTGGACTGATCTGTTGAACTATTGCCACCAGAGGGATCCATGTCTGTTTTGGCACCACTGCCAGGTTCTTTAACCTCGGTATCAGACTGTTGCGGACCATTTCCGTTCGGAACACCGCGCTGCGAGGCACTTCCTTTGTTATCACTTGGATCCGCCTTTGTATTGTCATCGAGGTTCATGGCACGTTTATTTCCGTTATCAGCACCTCCCTTTTCATCATCACCAAACTTGGAAGCGCTATTAACACTGTCATCAACCGGAAGTGTGTCATCTTTCGCGCTATTTTTGTCCACCACACCATTCTTATCGTCACCAAACTTGGAAGCACTATTAACACTGTCATCAACCGGAAATGTATCATCTTTCGCGCCATCTTGCTTCACCACACCATTCTCAACGTCACCAAACTTGGAAGCGCTATTAACACTGTCATCAACCGGAAGTGTGTCATATTTCGCGCCATCTTGCTTCACCACACCATTCGCAACGTCACCAAACTTGGAAGCGCTATTAACACTGTCATCAACCGGAAGTGTGTCATCTTTCGCGCCATCTTGCTTCACCCCACCATTCTCAACGTCACCAAACTTGGAAGCGCTATTACCACTGTCAACAACCGGAAGTGTGTCATCTTTCGCGCCATCTTGCTTCACCCCACCATTCTCATCGTCATCAAACTTGGAAGTGCTGTTAACACTGTCATCAACCGGAAGTGTGTCATCTTTCGCGCCATCTTGCTTCACCCCACCATTCTCAACGTCACCAAACTTGGAAGCGCTATTACCACTGTCAACAACCGGAAGTGTGTCATCTTTCGCGCCATCTTGCTTCACCCCACCATTCTCATCGTCATCAAACTTGGAAGTGCTGTTAACACTGGCATCAACCGGAAGTGTGTCATCTTTCGCGCCATCTTGCTTCACCACACCATTCTCATCACCTACAAGCTGCTTGGCACCTTCCTGTACATCTCCTTGACTGCGATTAGCTTCACTTTTTTTCTCACCCACAGATTCACCATCTTCTTTCTGTCCCTCGCTGCGTTGAATTGCTGCAACCGCTTCATCATCCAATTGATCAGGGGTAATTTCCTCACGTCTGCTGGCAGCGAGCGTTGTATTCTTACTGTTATCACATGTCTTAGAAGCATGATTGGCTTCTGGTTGTGGAAAGTCTTCTTTGGCACACTCGCTGCAGGGTTATACATACAAAGAATGTTATCCATGTAAGTTTGGCAAAGGGTATAACATTTAGTAACAAAGTGTTGTATGGAGTAAAACGCTTTGTATATTTAATCACTTACGTCCGAGGTAGAGTTTGTTTTCTTGTTGAAGTTGATGTTACCGCTTCAGTCTGAGATTCTGCTGGTACCTGCATTTAACCAAAGAAAATCGAGGAAATAATATATATTTCATGATGCACACATTTGAAGCATTTGTGATTAGTTTAGTTTTATATAAGGTCTTTGATCGATTCTGCTACCGCCTATATTCTTAGTTGATAAATCTAATTTCCAGCACGTCCGTCCGTCCGTCCGTCCGTCCGTCCGTCCGTCCGTCCGTCCGTCCGTCCGTCCGTCCGTCCGTCCGTCCGTCCGTCCGTCCGTCCGTCCGTCCGTCCGTCCGTCTGTCTGTAACAGAGAGCTATACATAGTTTGTCTAGAGTGATCGTCCGGGTGAGTGTAGTCCTGTAAAGGACTGTTGTACGTTTCGATAACCTGTGCGGAAGTCATCTTCAGAGTCAGGTTACCAACAACAGTCCTTTTCAGGACTACCCTCACCCGGACTATCACACTAGACGATCTACTGATACTCCTGGATTCGAACCATTTACTAGAGAACTATACATGTCAGTTAAAAATATCCTCACATCCCTACTTAGTCATCCTTCTAAACTGCTTCCTGGTCAATTTTTAATTCGCCACAACAAATTTATGACAAAGCATTCAGCAGTAGGATTTCTTAGTTCGTTCGGATAACTAGCGTGAGTAATTATGATTTGTCAATAGTTTCCAAAATAAACCAACCTATAAGTTTCTGGAATGGCGAATTAAGTACCATCCTAATAACGTCAGTATGTGTGTTACGTTGATGAATAATAATCTGACATTGAGTATTCTGAAAGTTTGTCATCGTATATTCATGCTTATGTCTCTTTTTTTAATTCTCAATAATGAACAATAATAATGCCCGGGGGGGAGGGGTACTAAAAAATGTTTTATACGGGGAGGCTCCGCCCAGAGGTCCAACCCTTACCCTTTTATATACCATTTTTGACAGAAAAGGTACCCCTTTCATATACCTTCCATAGACATTATGAAAATGGTACCCCTTTCACATACCTACAGTAGAAACACTGCATCCCTTTTCTATACCCTTGGAATGAACTTAATGAACAATATAATCCCCAGAAGGAAGTGGAAGGAAGCTGTCTTACGATGGCTAAGAACTTGACAAACCTTAACAAACCTGCAGTCCACCTCATACCTAAATGACAGTTTTCCCTACCCTTTTCTATACTCCAACTCGTAAAATCCCTACCCTTTTATATACCTCGAGTCTGAAAAGGGAGTACCCTCTCCCGGGTAATAATGTTAACAAAAGATGCCCGTACCGTGCTTGCTGTTGTAGAAACAACCTGAAGCGTTTTTGGTACTAGAATCCCTTTAATCGCATCCTGTTCTAACACTTCCTCTGTGTGTGGTTCATGTAGCTCTGTAGAAGAGTGACCTTGGTCTGCACACACCATCTGCTTTCCTTGATTTGTCAGGCAGTCATCGGAGGTTCCCTGTTCTGGAACCACTTTGAATTCATTTGAATTTGATTTTGAGTCTGAAAGGGGAGGACTACTAGCAGTGTGGCTTCCACCGACATGATCGTCCTTTTGAAATTCATCTCCCCGATTGCCTCCTTCAGTTAATTCACTGCTCACAGGGCATGGCTTAGTATCGATAGAAAACTGATCAGGAGAAACGCTTTCACTCCCAGGACTGTTTCCTTTATTGACTTTTGTATTTTCAGCAGCTGAGGTCTGGTGATCTGTTTCGTAAAAATGTATCCGTTAGATCAATGTAATTAGAGAGCTTTATGTCAACATTAAGGCTAAACTATACATGAAAGAATTGTCTCATGTCTCTGAAATCACACAGTGCCAGACAGAGCCAATATTATGACGTTTAACAAAGCCATAGGATCAGAAACAAGAGAGGATGATCTAAGAGAATCGGATTGTTAATAAAGTACTCGAGAAGTTAAAATTGCCTGTTAAACAAACTATTCAAGAAAAACAAAGTGATAGAAAATTAAAGGAACATAATTGGCTAGAGCGATGCACTAATGGTAACACTGCCGTAAGACGCCTGGAAAGGGACGGCTGGCCAATGCTCTCCGCGTTTGGGGCTACATCCTGATACCCACCATGTGTATGAATGGGTAACGCAAATTGTGAGGAAACATTACAAAATATTGCATAGAGTGACTAGCAATAGACACGCATCCATGTCGAGGGGTGTAGCACTTCTTTGTAGACGTTAAATTTAATAGTTTTTGCCAATAATTGTTTCCCTACTTGTCTTCCTTCTTCGCTACTTTTTCTGAACTTGTAGAGCGACGAATCGGTATATACAATAATAAAAGGATAATTCGATCTAGATTTCTGTGAGGCGTTTACAGTCAAAACGGCTGAAGCGTTCCGCCTAAATAATGATTAATGAAAGCATTAATCATTATTTAGGCGAAACGCGTCAGCCGTTTTGACTGTAAGCAGAAAAAGAATCCTTTAGACTTGACTGACACCCTGGACTTGACAATCTCAGACTCTGGAAAGTACGAGTACAAGTACGACCTTGTATTCCATGCATCCCTGTGTTTTTGTTACGTGCGCGATGCATCACAGGAGATGGAATAAACATAGCTGTAGTTTTACTCTCAATATAGCGTCAGTGTCAACCGACTTTTCCCTCTCGCTCGAGGAATTCAACTTGGTGTCAGAACAGGCTCGTGGCCGACCGCGAACGCAAAGCACAAGGCCGAAAGCAAGCCGCCGAAGCTAATGCTAACCGATGACAAAGCAGCAAGTGTAAATATCTGGTGCAAGACATTTAACCATGGCGCCTACTACAACGAGCTTGAGGAGACACCAGCAAAAGTCCGACGATCCCCGAACACTGGGTTGCCGAGAAAAGTACAATGCGAAATTGCAGCATTCTGCCTCGCTTTCCCAGACGACGTGTTAAGCATCTTTGACACAACAATCCTTGAAAAGCTGACCGAAGCCGAGAAAGGACAACCGTGGATATACCAGCAACGCCTAGAGGATCACTTCGTGGAGCAAGACGATGTAATTCGTCAGAGACTTGCCTTCTTCAACTACACCATCCGAGTCAGTCACAAACTTCGACACCCGAATCAGAAGTACAGCTAAAAATACAAGGATTTAAGAGTACTCCTTTATCATTACAAAGATGAGGAGATCCTGGGAAGCGGCACACAACACAAACATAACCATTATGCACTTTTCCAACTCTAAGGTGGAAGGACAGATCCATCACTTGACAAACAGGTGGATGTGGATGGCGTGGAGGCCCCAGGCACACCCGCAAGGAATGCCCAGCCACCAGGCCAGGTACCTATTGCACCAATTGTTACATGACCGAAAATCACCTTGCAAAGGTATGCAGATCTCCCAAAGACAAATTGAAAGTGGATTTTGAGAAGCAAAGAAAATCTATTAAACGTCCACCCACATTTAGGCGCGTAAACGATGTTCACCAGCTCACAGAAGAAACAACTACATCAGCAGCCTAGCAGCAGCAGTCTGACGATGATGATTATGTGGTGCATTCCTTCTCTGTCTTCGCGCCCTCTCCTCGTGCTTCGGGCGTCTTTTCGCGTCTCTCCTCCACTATCCGAACGCCTGGAACAGCCTAGTCATTTTTCTGGCCAGACATGCAGACTGACATACGCAATGCGTGCCGCTCATGTGGAAAATGTGCCCAGTTTCAAGTACAGAATTAGAAGGAACGTACGTGTGAAGAGCCAGTCCATACCAAAGTATCCCTGGCAGTTTCATTAGCCAAGATCTTTGTGTGTTTGAGTGAAGCACCTATCTTATCATGTCAGATCACTACTCTGATTTT
Organism: Desmophyllum pertusum; assembly: GCA_029204205.1. Lineage (NCBI taxonomy): Eukaryota > Metazoa > Cnidaria > Anthozoa > Scleractinia > Caryophylliidae > Desmophyllum > Desmophyllum pertusum. Next base: position 438,611 of record MU827779.1, on the reverse strand, counting down.
AACGAAGTTGACGAGGTAGAAAATACTCTATCCAGCACAATTACAGCCAAAACGGAGGCCCACATTGCTCGCCATGGCATCCCTGAGACAATCCTACTGCTGAAAGAGTAGCCCAGTTTATCACAACTGAGTTCAAAGCACTCTGCCAAAAATACCAGATTCAACGCATTACAAGCTCACCCTATTGGCCAAAAGGTAATAGGAAAGCAGAAGCAGCAGTGAAAGTCATCAAGCGGATCCTTAAGCCAAAGAAGTCTGGAAAACTCAACTTACAAGAAGCCCTTTATTCTCACGTACAGAAACACCATTGACACAAAGCGAGCTAAGGCTGCATGCGACACAACGGCGAGCAGCAGTTTACCTCCATTACTTATTTAGAAATTTGTACGTTTCATCACCACACCACAGATCAGGCCTGTGGTTTTAATTGGGCTTGTACAAATGTAACTGCAATACCAGCCCCACAGTCGTATGGGATTGACCAGAAGAAACCGGGTGCACCTGCGTCCAGCAGCACCTCCACCACCAGACGCTCTCATCCCCAGGTCTTGGATGAAGCAACTCGCTCACTAGACAGGTTCTCAGCCAGACCCTCCTAACAGGTCAGCACAGAAGGGCATAACAACAACAGCACCTGATCCAATAGCAGCACCATCTCCAAATAACTCACAGTGTCCACCTAATGCACCACGCCCAATGGAGTTTCACACTAAAGGAACTGTGACTCATTCTGGAACAAATACACCTTCAAGCCCCAAGGATCTGCAACTGACCAAAACCAGATTTGGCCACGACATTTCCAAGCCAGTTGTGCGCCAAGAGGCTTGTGAACTGCCACATCGGCCATCCATAATGTCGAACTTAACCTGCTTTTGCATTTTTAGAACACTACTTTTCTTTTCTTTATTGATTTATTTTCATTGTATGCTTTTTTCACTGCAGGTTTCAGAACTTTTCATATTTTAACCCTATTCTGCCTGGGGTTGGGGGGAGGGGGGCAGAAAGTGCTTGTGCTGATTTCAAATTTATCGTACTTAAAGAGCATTCAAGCAATCATAGCCAAACTTTTCCTAAAAATTATATGGGAACATTTTGGTGTCATGTTTTTTATTACGTGACTAGATGTTTCCATGGCAACCAAGTTTTGACAGGCCGTTTCACCCAAATTTGGTGTTTTCAGCTTAATTTTCATGAGATTTACGAAGAGTTTCTTCCAAAATCTTTACATTTTTTCCATCCTTATTTTTTTCGATTTTTTAAAATCAAATTTAGTGATTTTCTGACATTTCTGAACAATTTGGAAATCCAAGATTAAGGATCCAAGATGGCGGATTTTTTAAATGTATGATGACATATGACATCATAATTGACACGTACATGACTGTCACTAAAATAAACATTTTGACATTTTTGGATATTTTACACACCATTTAGCTTCATTTTCATAGAGTCAATACTTTTCGAGTTACATATGGCCCCCTTCCCCCCCCCCCCCCCTCCCCCCGGCTCATGAACTAAAAAAACGTCCAGGCAGAATAGGGTTAAGTACGTTATGGCTCGGAGCTATTTTAGAGCTCATGCCCACTCTACAGTCTCTTTGATTTGATGTTGTTGCTGTTATTTTGTTCTGCTTTTATTTCCCTTCAAAAAATAAACAGAGAAGGGAAGATGTTACGGTGCGCAATGTACCATGGGAGATGGAATATTTTACTCTCAAGCATAAAGACTCTCAAGTGTAAATATGGCGGCAGTGTCAACAATTTTCTCCCTCTCGCTCGAGGAACTCAACTTTTTCTTGGCGAATAAATACAATTCTATATAATCTAGCCTGCTCGAGCAGGCTCAGTTGTGGCATGGTCTGGCGAGAATACCGTGCCGCTGTAATATTCCCCTGTACATTTACATGTAAGTCAAGGCCAGAAAACAGCTGGAGTATGCTGGAATATGCATGACGCCTGCATTGGAACTAATCTTCTACATTCAGTCATAAGTTCATAAATTATGCACTTCCTCCGGCTTACGAAACAGTCAGTGTGTTCGCAAAAAAAACAATTTAATTTTAGGTTACATACGTGATCCTCTAATCATATTAAGATAATTAAAACAGTGGCTAAATTAAGTTTCGAAGGAGGAAGAAAAATCAGTGCTGCTAAAAAATTGCGATCATCTGTCACTTACTGATCGAGCCAGTTATCACCTGCTATTTAGTGTTTGAAAACATACATGTAGTCCACAAGTTGAAACTGTGCTATAAATTCACCATTGATATTTCAATACATCGTCAACTTTAACAGACCGACGTCGACAAGAATAATTCGAACGCTAAACTGAATTAGTCACCGTGCATACACCGTACTGCATATAACTGAACAGTTCTGAAACTAACCTGCAGTATCAGAAGACTTGTCGCCGACTGATGTTGTCTGCTGAGAGCTGTTTTTTGACACGGTTAAAGCTTCTCCTGAAGATTTGATACCTTGACTAAGAGTAGAACCACAGTTACTGCAGAAGCGATGATGCTCTTGCAGGTCCTCGTTCCCACAAGCGGGGCACTTCATTGTTACTCAAAATGCCTCATTCATCGTAAAACCTACATGATTTTACATGCATGTGTCCTTTCGCCGTCGGTGTGGAATCAAAAACCTCACGAATACATGAGCTGTTTTCCACTAAATGCTGGATCAATTCCACGAATCGATCGATGCCAGCGAGGGGGATTCTCAGAAATCTGCAGGCGGAAGTAGATTTCCTTGCTTGGTATTACAATCTCATATATGATCGATCGAACAGCAAATACCAACAAAACTGGGAATAATAACTTTGTCTTGGCCGTTCATAAGTTTCTTTTAAAGAATCTGCTACCAACGAAGCAGCTAAACAGTCGGAAAAAGCCTACCAAAATGTCCACGAAATGGATCGATTATCTACCCAGAGGGCTCTGGGATTCTTGGAAATTAAGCGGAAGTTGTTTTAAAACTATTGTTTTATAATAATCCGACAGAAAAACAACATCCGCCCGATTTCCACGAAAAATACCAGAGATTATTAAAATTGTGGGGAAGATTCTGGTGAATGACATAAATAAATGATAAAAAACCCCAAAGTATTATAAAATAACGACCAATTTAATTTATTCTCTGATTCTTCGGCGGAAGTGAATAATCTGTTGTTGAATATAATTCTTCAACATAGTTTATCTGTTCCAAAAGACATCAACAGGAGTAGCCCGGTATACAGTTATACACGCTATAACATGGTTCTAAATATTTTGATATATATTAAAGCTCTATTACGCACCTATAAAGGAGCGTTCATTCTTGAATTTAAAACGGAGGTAATTTTTTTTGTCACGAAATCGCCCCAATTGTGAAAAGTTGTCACATCGCTTACATCGACAGTTTCGAGACGGTTTTTCTTTATATATCTGGGGGATTATTTTTCACTTTCAGTACACGCGTTCGCGTTTTTAAGAGTGAGTCATAAAATTAATCAGCCTGACAATAAAAATCCCCACAATCGACCACAACATCACCGGTTGTCAGTTTCATATAGTCGCATCAAGATAGTCGGCTTTGTTTAAGCTCTATCGTAGATTTTGCCGGTAAATGCCTCTTAAATTGTTGCACACAGCTATACAATAATAATAAATATCCCCTTTTATTATATGGCAAACTGGTCCACGACGAAAAGGAACATTCTGATTGGTTCCCTGAGCGGTCCGTATTTTGCAATACGGACCGATATTTTGGTCATACGGACCGTATTTTGCAAAATTGTTTTCTATTAAGTAGAAACATGTTTCCTCGTGTCTGGCGGACAATTTCGGTTAAACTTTTCGCAAAGTGGCCTGAAAATGCAAGACTATGCTTAGCTTTGGCGCGCTAAAAAAAAGCCATTATAATAAAAACTTTATTGAACTAGCTTGTTCGGTCCGTATTGGGAAATATTGGTCGAGTTCTTTTTTTGCAAGTTTATGGACCTCGCCTTCGGCTCGGTCCATAAACTTGCAAAAAAAGAACTCGACCAATATTTTCCCAATACGGACCTCACGCTAGTTCAATAACATCTATGTACTGTCCTTGTCCTGTATGTGACGTATGGGTCTGCTGCATGCTCATCAGGATAGCAAAAGAAAGATTAATAAAAATAAAATAATTGCTGCCGTCGTGAGCGAAGCGAACGGAGCAGCTTCTAATCAATTCTATTAGGCCACTCAAAAAACTTTTCTCTTCGACGCAAAGCAGTGTGCACAATGCAAATGCGCGATCCATGGCGAAATACATGCGCAACGAAAGTACCAGCCGACGACTACCGCTGACTGAGGAGACCGTTGACTCTGGGCACGATGACAAGACATTGTGTAGCTTTTCGAGAGCCTTCGCAGGAGCCTACATGAGTTATTTTGAGCTTCAAGCTGAACTTTTTGTGGCTTTATTATGCTTCTTTATCTATTGGCGGACTCTAAATTAATGGTATTTTTTATTTTGTGATGTAGTGACAAGCAATTGTGTCGTTTTCGCTAAGCCTCAAGCTGCACAAGGTGAGTTGTAGCTCATTTGTAGCTTCGAGCTGCGAACGTTTGGTGGCTTTATTATGATTCTTTTTAAGCTTATCTATTTGCGAACTCTAAATTAATTGTATTTCTGTTTTGTGTGTAGTGACAAGCCATTGCGTCGTGTTTACGTGCTGAGTTGTAGTTCATTTGTAGCTTGGAAATGCGAACTTTTTGTGGCTTTATTATGATTCTTTAAATACTTACAGTAAGCTTAAGCTTATTCGAGCTTACTTTGTTTAAAAATTGTAAGAAATTCTTTTCGCGGACATTCAATCTACTTTTAGTCTTGTATTAGTCCGTCTTTGAACTTTAGGTTGTGTGACATTTCCTTGAGGAACGCACCTTGCTGATCATATCCCAGATTACCTTTCGGGATTGTCGCGTGCGCTTTTTTCCGACAACCTTTCTCGAAACAACTGTATACAAAAAAAACCCTCCAACAAACATCCCTTATAATGAAAAAAAAAAAATACAACAACGGCAGCACTCAATAGCGTGTAGGTATACTAGTAATAATAATAATCAAGGGCAAAGATATGGCGTGCTTCATTTTAGTCTCATTTTACGTAGTACGCAGTCGCTGTGTGGGTCGAGTTATTGTTCATTATCCATGTGAGGAAAAAATACAGGAGAGGACTATCGCTGGGGGGGAATTATATGAAGAAAATAGGAATGCAGAATATGACGAGGGATATATATGCTGCCTTGTTTGGTCATCGCTTGTTATCAACCAGTAGAAACAACTATGGTTCTCAGTCTCGTGTATTCGTTGAGCACGGGGTCAGTTCCCTTAGTTTTTAAAGAAACTAGTCAAAAGAAGAATATGCACATTTATAAATTAACTTGTCATTTTATTTTTAGGTTCATATACAAGCCTTAATAATCCACTTAGATAATGCGTTTTTCCCAGTGTAATGTAATTCGTCCTACAAACAAGCTATATGCATGATGCCAACTTTACGAGGGGCATGCCATTCTAGCCCCATGCATGCGAACCCGATCTACATTAATATCATAACTGAGAATCCCATTATATAGGGATCCTTTGTCGATTAAGAATTTGTTTGAGTTGCTAGTCCTTGATGGGAATAACATTACCGATAAAACGGCTAACCAGAAGGCACAAATAGCCCAACGTTGCACTTGTCAGTTAACTGAAAAATTGTCTCATACCTTCCTAATAAGTGACATTTAGTCACCCATGCATCCATACCTTTATTTGATTTTTGATTTTTTGATTTTTGTGCCAACTTAGCTTAACTAGAGATTGATAATTTAGCGTTTTTAAATTTGGTAATAACGATAAACCACGTACCGATAAGTACGGTTGATATCGATATATAGTTCTAGACTTGCACAAACAGTCTTTCATTACGTCAATTACGTCTCATTCATCTAATACAATGTCTACATACTTTAAATATTCGCTAATGCACAAGTTCTCAAAAATGTTTACACGCGATAAAATAACGTCAAAAAAAGTATTCAGTTTCTGCAGAAAGAGAATGTTCTGGTTGATATGCAGACCTTCTCATTCCTTTGTCTGACCCTTGGAAAGGATAGTCATGTAAAATTTTATCAAAGAAGCCTTTAATGTTTAAAATCTTTAGCTTGTTTTAGTTATACTTCTACATATGCGTCTCCCTTGCGGACCTGTATGGTGAATATGAAGGTAAGCTCCGGCATTCCGTGCTGGCGGTGTGTTGAGTGGACGCCAGTGCATCCTTCCTGGACCGTGGAAATCGCTCCTTCACAAGCTTGAGCACTCGGCTTTTGCAGATGAATGCCACGAATATGTATACTCCTTGAATAGTCGTGAGTACCACGAAAGGGTAGAGAAGCGCTTTGTGAATGAGCTCAGCGCTGAAGCTGAAAAACCAAGTGAAGCCCATAAGGGAAATCAGGCGCACATATATTTTAAGGACGGCTCGTTGGTCCTGCCGTCGGGGTGACTTTACTCGACGCGTTTGCTTCCTGGCGTTGTTGATGGCCCACACGGTATGAGAAAAGGCTGTAACGTTGTACAGAAGAACGCAAGCTATGGGTGTGGCGAAGGTGACGATCTTGGCATTGCTGTTGACCAACCAGCAGGCGTGATCGTTGCCATACCCGATGAAAACCACGTGAAAGTGATCAAGTAGGACGCAGCCAATTACAAACAGCAGTGGAACACCCCATGCCAAGCAACTGTAAGTCAGGAAACGCAGATTCCGACTTTGGCCAAGGGAGCTGTTGGGAGCTTTGGAAATCTGACTGGAGAAGGTTCGGCGAGTGTCAAACGCTATAACGGCAGTGCACGCAAATGACACAAGAATGAGGTAGTGGATAACGGCCGCCATGACAGTGCAAAAGGTTGGCTTGTCTGTGTCTCCAGAGCCAAACAGCCACATGAACTGGGCCAGGAGAATAGCCAAGCACAAACTCATGAGGTTTTTACCTGGAATAGGTCCCCGGAGCTCACTGAAGATGCAGTGTATCACTAAAGTCAGGACGAGCGCACAAATCGACAGAGAAAATCCAACGATGGTAAAGTATCGCAGAAAAGTATTTTCCGCCGAGATTTTCGTCTTCCTAGGCCTGTCATGATGAATGTTAGTATAGTTAGTGCAAATCCAAGCCTTTTTAAATTCGTCTACCAAGTTATATTCTTCAGTTGTGTATAGTTTGCCTGTGGTGGTATGCAGTAAGCTATCGTTGGTTAAAATCTTGTACTCAGAACTGTCAAGCAGCAGCATATTGAATGGGCATAAGACAGTAAATTTAGACCTGCATACGAACAGGGAATCATTACTATTGTTGTTGCGCTTGATGAAGAACTTGTTTGGAGGAAGTAATTCTTCTGTTTTGTTAGTTCCATTTATTTTTATTAAAGCTTCCCCGGTTGGAAGTAAATCGAATTCTCCATGAGCAAACTCTTCCGACTGTGCACAGGACAACTGCCTCTGAGTGACTCTAAGAACTAACCAGGTCTTGTTTGCAATTACGATCTGGAAGGATTCGTTGAAATTCAGGAGAGCAGATACATTAAGAGTCATATTGCTTTCAGCAGTTTTTCCAGCTCCGGCGTACATATTAAAAGTCACGGCGGTGGAACCGTCTTCTGGTTCAATTGATATTACATCAATCTGTGAAGGATCTAAGGCAAACCGTGCACAAATGGCATTGCGAAATTCTTCTGAAATCACGGGCGACTTCTTGTCATCCGATGGATACATCCAGAGTTTGACACGATACGTATCGCGAACGGCTACACTGGAAGGATCCACAATAGAACCTTTAAAGCATGTCTCTAAGTGTGGATCGTACACTTTATCATGGGCACACGTTGTGATGAGAGAAGTGATTTTTGGTTTCTTGGCATCTTGGATGTTGGGTCCTTGTTTGAATTCCATGACAATTTCAAATGATTTGGGATTAAAAATATTTTCGGTTATCCCAGGACCGCATCGAAAGTTGTTTGATGAATTACCATTGCAACGCAGACAGTGATAGTTCTTATAGTTTCTATTTGTTGTTTCCGAAAAGACCAATCCACTCTTTCCTTTCGTGCACCCATCTTTATGCTTATTGGAGATTGAGCATGTAGATACCATTGGTAAACAAGTTCGTATTTTAAATAGTTTATCTGGTTTCATGATCCTAGTTGGGCAGTACTTTAGAAAAAAGTCTAATGTTTGCTTGGTATTGTAGTATGACGGAGCTTTGATGTTACATCGAAATTTTAATTGCCAAGAAGGCAGAAGGATCCTTAATTCTTTGTTACATAAACCACAATAAACATTTCTGTAATGAATGCCGTTTCTTCGGAGACTAGCAACGGGAACGTCTTCTACGATGTTTTCAGAAGTGAATGTTCGATTCGAGCTTTTTGATCCTTCCAGACATTTGTAGCGCACATCCTCTTTGCCTATCCAATCTGCTGCACAAGTTGTGATCATGAATACACCTTTTATTTGTTTGGCGGATAATCTGACACAGGAATGACTCGTCCCGATTGGTTGGTTCACTGGGTTTGGTTCGCAGAAGTGTGTGAAGTCTGCGCAACAGTCCTGATACTTGAGACAGGCTTGATCACAATGGCAATGGGCAGCGTCGCCGGAGAGATCATCCCCTTGAACTGTCTCGTTATCGCATTTATTGCGACAAGAAAGTTTCTGAGGACACTGAATCGTAGGTGAATATGCCACTTGAGCCGGGACTGCCGTAGGAGGTGCAGTTGTTGCGTTGAGCAGCAATGGAGAATCAGACATTGCAGAAACGCTCACTTCACTCGAATTGTGATGCGACTGCTGATAGGTCAAATGCGAGGAAAGTAGCAGGACACAAATTGTCAAGCTGGTATGAATTTCTCTCATGGTCTCCGCTTCACGTTACGTTGATTATGATACTGCTTTCGACGGTTCCTTTCAGTACGTGGTTTTGATGTTTATTTTACTCCAGCCTTATTTTATGCCAGAGTAAATCGTATCTCGTTGCTACGCACTAATCAATCGCTTCCCCTTGACGTCTGACAAAGATTAAATCTTGAGCGTGTGTCGTGATCCGCGACGCTGCCCGCGTCTCTACTTTTTAACAACGATTCGCCTCGCAGATGCCCTTTTCCGAATGGAATCAGGCAATCAGTCATTTCTCTTGGAAGCTTTTAGACTTGAACAGAAGGCTTGCTGATAACAGCGAGATATTGTATGGAAATATAGTCCTCATAACGTAAGCTTTAAACAAATATAAGCATATAGTTGCTGTCAGAATCGTATTTGTTTTCGCACAAACTACGTTCTTTGATCCGATTTTACATTCATTAAGCATTCAAGGGTTTAAAGTTGTGGTGGTTATCAGAGCAAAAAGCAATTTTCCTGAACAAACATACTGGGTAATGTTCTAAAGACTATATTGTGGGTATACAGAATGATTGGCTGTGATCTTTTAATATGCGGACGAAAACCGACAAAGTCGTCACATTAGCGATAACAAATTAGCCAAGATTCTCAAGATTCGTCATTGTTCTCGGTAATATGGGAAACAAGCAGGTGGAGATCAACTTACTTCTCTTTTCCCGCTTTGTACTCAGTTTTAATAAAGACAAGAATGGGAAAATACAAGGAAATCATCTGCGCTCCTTCATCTCATCAGCAATTTTTATGTTCTCTTTCTGATTGGCTTTCTTCTAAATATTTAATTTCGCCATTGTTGACTTTTCACAGAATAGTTAATAAACTGCTCCATGGAGCAATAAAAACTGAACAGTTTTTGTATAGATATAAATTCCAATCGAATTTAATTGAACTCAGCACATCATCAAAAGAAAGGAAGTTCACATGAAAAGAAGATGAACAATTTATGAAGGTTTCCAAAACATTAAAATACCTTTTCAAAAGATCATTACAAGTCGTTTCCTTCTCGTTACTTTCATTGGTTATTTGGATTTCATATTCATAAAAGCCGGTTCAAAATTTATGTGCGTCAGAAATGAAACTGAATCATACATATAATTGAATTGTAGATTCTTTTGTTCGTCGGTAAAACAAAGACGAAGTCAAATGCTGGAAACCAGCTAAAGTTTCAGTATTTACTGCTTGCTGAAAAACACCGCCAGTTTGACATCTTTGTTAATAAAAATCTTTCGCGTATTATACAGTACTTCTCGGTAATTGGGTCTGTTTTAACCAGTGTTGGTATTAGTACCTATTATTTATTTCGTTATTTTAGGGCTCTGCCCTCACATCTAACATATCTGATCGCGTGAACGTATTCGTGACTTAAGTTAGTCTTGCCAGACATGTACATGTACTCTACATTTCCTATTTTAGAGCAAACGAAAGTCAACACCTGTCTGAATTGTAAATATAATGAAAATTTGAATTTTAGCCCGCTATCGACGCAGAAACGCAGGCTGAAGGTTGATAAATTACGGCGGTTATCTGAGTTGGTTAACGGAGGCGGGAGAAAGAGCGATTAAGCTATGTGGGCTGTTCGGTTCTCCAATAAATGCAAAAATGATTGCACGTTTTTTACTACGAGGATGCAAAAAAAAAAAAACGAAAAAGGGAAAGAAGCAAGGAATCCATATAGAAACGTTTGCATAGAATAACCACTTATAACCAGCATGCAATATAGTATTTGTTCGGACAATTGCTGGACCTTCACCCAGTGCACTAGCTGTACCTCGAACCTGTGTAAAACCACAAACTGTATCTAAACACTCTTTATTTTCAATGTGTTTCAATCCACAAACGCTCAGACCTTATCGTTAGGCACGGATTCTATATATTGTTTGGCAATACCCCTTCATCTTTTGGAACAATCTTGAAATAGAAAAAATATATATTGCGTTAATTCCGGAATATTAAAAATCCTCGTGGAAACCTCTATGAGAAAAACACCTGGGTTGGGTGACATAAACGATCTCGAGATAATTATGTTAATTATACACGTCCAGCGTTTCACTTCTTGACCGTGGCCTCGCGAAGTACCAAGTTCAACTGAAAACTGAGTTTTTAGCTTAAAATAAAAAGGAAGAACTAAAAATACGACAATAAGCCAGTCATATAATTCAATTTCATAAAAGGGTACATTTAATCCCTGACCATAAAAAAAATCGGTTTTTGCTAAAGTAGTCTCTCGGATATAGGTAGACATAAAAAGATCTGACAGGAATAAAATTGATTACTTATTTCTTCAAGTTGCCATGTAACGATTGCGCGACCTCACCTCAATTTGTCTTTTACTGTACCATCGGCATTAGCAGTACTGGTTAAAAGACGCATTTTTTTCAAGGAAAACAGTATTTTAGGTGACAAATTTTTGTGGTCCAGTGCATAATGATGTAAGAAATAAAGTAAAGGAAGTTCACAATCGTTGTTGAATTCGATTATAATCCAGAATCACGTAAACTAAATCCGATTCTTGCCATAATTTCATGGGTAAGAGACTCAATAACGGGTTATCAATTGGTATCTTATACATATATCAGAACGCTCGCTCTACTATCACTGAAAACGTTGTAACTGTTACAAGAAGCATTTAATTGAAGCGTGAGCGAGAACTAAATTAGAAATTTGAAGGTTCCAATCCTGAGATCGGAGGGAAATAACGGTTCGCCTGTGTTTAACTCCAGTTTATATTGCATGAAGCGACTGGGAATATCATGGGTATTTCCCCTGAAGGAAGTTGAAGGTTACCCTCCAACATCAGTCCATGGGGTGGAGAGAGGGACAGTGAAGAGAGGGACAGTGAGTGTAAGAATACATAGCACAATGACTAGGCTCGAATTCTCTCTCGGGCCCAAGACGAAGCGGTAACTATTCGATGTGCATTCTTCAGCCAATAATTAAAAAGGCTTAAGAAACTTCCTTGTTGTTCTTTAATTTTGTAAGCAGTAAGCAGTTTACCTTACTACGATTGTTACTTAAGGTGTTCTATGTCACGTTTTCTAAAATTAATGTTTGCCGCGTTCAAAATCGATTAAACATCAAATTAAGGTCATTCCTTAGTATTGCACTGCGCATCCTTTCTGCGCATCATTTCGCGCGTAATTAGCGCGCGCACATTAAAAACATGGCGGCTTTTTCATTATGGCTATGATCACCAGAGAGGTAAATGATCGTTTTCTCGTAAACGAGCGTGGTGACCTATCATTTTTTTTCGCATATTTAAGTCTAGTAATCATCTTCTTTCTATACAAGGAGTATAGACCAATTCTCAGTGCAGACAAATTAATAATCACTGAAAACGTGAAAAAATACGTGTTTTTGGTTGATTTTGTAAGGAATTATGAGGTATTTTTAGTCGATTATATCTCTTTCGCGGGGCTGGTGACCTATTCTTTTTATTCTGTATTTTGAAACATTACATCACAATGTTCAACTAGGGAAAGTTTCAGAAACTTCCCAGTGTAACTTCTATTTCGATGGAATTACCTTAAAATAATAGTTTACGAAGATACAAAAGACTCCAAAGACGGAGCTTATAAATGAAATAAATGGAAAATTAAAAAGGATTCCAAAACCAATACTGTGAAAAAAGGTTCAGTAATTTTCTTTATATTGTCCCATTTAGTTGGCTTTCTTTGAAATATTTAATCAACAATCAACTACAAGCTGAGCGACTTTCCGCGCGCACGATTGTCGATAAATTGATCAGTACAGAGAACAGAGCTGCTAATTAATTACATTTTTATGAAGTTTCAATCTAATCTATTCTTACGGCAAATTGATTAAAAGTAGGAAAATTATATAATAAGCACTTTTATATCTCTTTAAAAGATCAATACAAGTCGTTTCCTCTCTCTCTCTAGCAAGGCTATTTTGTTTTCCTGCCACAAATTACCGCTGTAGTTCAAAGATTTTTGTGCGGCATAGGTAAATAAAGTATAAAGATACGGTATTAAGAAATCGTGCCTTTTGTAAAGAGACTGATATTTAGTCGGTATATAACAAAGAAAACAATGGATTGCCTAAGGTTTAATTTGCACTGTGTTACCGCAAAAGTCGGCAATAGAGTAGCTTATGTACATGTCAGCTGCTAAATTGCTTCCGTGGATTACATGTTAAACGCTTATCAACCATTGGTTCAACTCATATGAACTCTGGCATCGAAAAAATGAACGTTAACATTAAATCCTTCTTGTGTTCACTATCTATAGCTCTGCAAAAAAAAAATATGTGCTACATGTATCTACAATTATTCCTTCTCTACTTGTATTATTAATTGTAACGATTGTAAATATCCTTGCGCTGTTGGTTTTTCTTCAAATATATTATTTTTAAAAGATACACGTACGTGACCGTGGCCAACTCCAAAGCTTTTCTACTATGGCCACTGTACATGTATTATATAATCTTAAACTTAATCGAATAATTAAAACTCTAATAATACTTTTTCATGTAAACTTAAATATTAGTTATTCTTCTTTGAACAGTGTGAAATACAATTGACTTGAATTGACGTTATTCGCGACTAGCTCAATTAATTCACTCATTTATTCATTCATTCGGCATAGTACGTGCTGTAACTTAAGCCGCAATACAAACAGAGGTCAGCATGGGACTTCGAATCATAATCAAAATGAAATTTGAATTTTTGCCCCCGACACTGAACACACACTTTACGGCTGAACGTGACGAATTAACATTCTCGAACTCATTAATCATTCATCAAGTTAAAACAAAGGAAATCATAACCGTGATGGAGGTTTGGGTATCTGGTTTTCGTTAGCATAGATTTTTACGGTCTTATTTCTTCGTTTACTCCTTAGTTTTTGTTTCGATTGAGAAGACATATCAAACACTCGAGACAGTGTTTCATCTGATTTCCAAAACACCTAGAATTTCGTCAAAAATACTCCACTAAGCGTCGTATTTTCAAGAACTCTCTTCTTGGTGTTCGGAAATCGGAGGAACTGCATTGTCTCGAGTGTTTGATATATTACTCTAAGTCTAATTTATCACACAGTAGCACAGTATTAGGGCGGGGCGCGTTTAGACGACACACCATTCACTCGTTTCACAAATGTTGAAACTCAGTGCGAAAGTTTAAAAGCGCAACAACACTACAACCAAACATACCATGCACTGGCACCAAATGGGAACATTGTAGAATTAAAAAGGCTCATTGACCGGGTAAATCGTTTGTGTATAAACTGGTCTCGTTCAATACATAACACTCTAAGTGCCAATTCAGTTATACGAGTCGCATTACAATCGCGCCGAATGTAATTCAAGCCCCAGAAATTTCGCTGGTATTACTTGATTCGGCGACGTTGTAATTATACACCAAGAAAAGCAACGTGTTCTACTTTGCTATTTGCGCGAGCATTGCGAGGATTTTAGGCGATTTCAGTGCATGTGCTTTCTGTCTTGTATTACATTCAACGCGACTCAAATGCGACGTATAACTGATCATGAATTGGGCGTGATATATAGAGGTTATTCAGCGGAAAGTTGTGTAATACGGCTGGGTATTTTTACGAGTCAGTTTTTATTTTTTCGAGCCTTTAGGCGAGAAAAAATAAACACTGACGAGTAAAAATGCTCAGCCGTATTACACAACTTTCCGCTGAATAAATTGTTTATTATACGACATAATATCTTTCCTAAAATATAGGCTTTCAACAGTGTTTTCCGTAGCGCGCGGTCAGGGGGACTGAGACCCGTGTAATACGGTCTCATATCTGCTCTCGTCTTTGTGCGTATACGCACTCTAAAACGTCACGTCGTATAATAAAATAATATATCGCGATCTCAATGACACACGCACACTGGTACTAGAAATTAAAGGCGAATTTCCTGATACAAGCTAACATTAAGCGACCTTTTATCCCCTGAAAAATTATGTTATTTTGATACAAAATTAATGTAATTCAATGAGATATTTTAAAAAAACGATCTAGAACTCGGGAGAACATGTTTCGTATCGAAGGTTCTAAAAAAGCATTTTGAAATATAACTTGGTACTTTCTCATTTACATTTAGAAGCTCTAACTTGTACTTTTTTCAGTCGTCGAATTGGCGTCAATGTCAGAGAGTTTTTTCTTGGGGATATTTCCGCGTGAGCTACCTTATAAGCTAATTACGTCACGTCAGTGATGATGGGCAACATGTCCCGCCGACATTTATAATAACGATTCCTATGTCTTTGTTCTCTTTTATGACATCATGCACCAAATGGGGATGTTTGGGCCATCTCGTGTAGTTTTTTTGCGAAAACTGACATTTCTCATAAAATTCCTAAATGTATTCGACTCTATATTAAAGTTATAAAATAGGAAGCCAAAGCAATAGTCGTGTAATACTATTCAATATAAGATAAACTATTTCACCCTGGCCAATATTTTTAAAGTTGTATTTTAAAGGAATAGAATACCAAAAAGAACAAACTATGCCTCAACAAAAACAACACAATCAAAGTACAAAGAGAGAAACAAGGAAATTAATACATGTAGGCTGATCAGTTTTGGATGTCCGAAAAACGGCATAAAGGAATAAAATGGCCTTCGCATAAAAAAATGCAGTATAAAAAACGTTTAAATAGCTTTTAACGAAAAAGAAAACTAGCCGCATCGAATTTGCTTCGTCTCATCTCGTCTAAATTGCTTTTCCAAGCAAATAGCGGAACACAAACTCTCTCTCTGTCTGTCTTGTGTGTGCATATGTTATGTAGGTCGATCATAGCATGCATTTTCTGGCGGGAAAGCTTTACGTATTTCAGTTATTTTAGTTTGTTTCCCTTTATAAAGCAATTATTGCTTTATAAAGGGAAACAAAAATAATGTCACCTCTAACTAAATGATAATCACGATGTTGGCTCTCAGTAATTGTTTTCTTCACTAGACGAAATAAGTCGTTAAATGTTGTGAACAAAGCATCGAGAGAAAGGCGGAAAAGACATTGTTTCTGTGAATATCGCAGTAATCCGTAACAATGCAAAAGGCACATATTTACATACAAATAATACGTTTACCGGGGATAGGTTTATAAGAACTTTCAGATGATACAATATTTATGTCGTAGTTGGAAAGAATCAGGCAGAGCATTGTTACTGGTGAATCATTTAGTGTTGCTTAATTGTGACACCTTTAGAAATGGCTTTTTGGGTTGGTGTTAAAAACTTTTTTTTATGCAAATCAGTTCAGCACAATCTTTCTCAGTTCAGTTACAATTTTAAACAGTTAGCGCCTTTTAAGAACCTGGTAAAAACTCACATTAACTCGATCCAAATTTCCCTAATGGATCTTGTAGACAAAGCCGAAAGAACACACAACACGAAATACGTACAAGCCATTTACTATCATGCATGTGTTTCCCATTTATTTCAATACCATCACCGGCCTTTGGAAGAAAATAAATTTATATTTTTTCCAACTGATATGTTTTTGCTGCATTTACCTATTTGAATTTGTCAATTCAAAGAAAAAGAGATCTAGTCTGAGTGATTAGGAATTTTATACAGCAACTGTGGAGTTGAAGTAGTTCAGAGTTGAAGTTGAAATGAACGTTGAGAGTGAATTAACTGGTTTTGTCACCTTTTGAGTTCAGTTGTTACCAGTTACATATTAACTAGCTCAAAAATGATACTGCAATGTACTTTAACCAATCAGAGCAAACATGCTGTTTTGGGGGTTTTGTTTGCCTTTGTTTGCTCGTCAGGTTATGACCTGACGGTTATGACCTGACCAATCAGAAACTGCAAAAGTCACCAAACGCTTCCTTTGATTGTAAATAAAGTCAACAGACGTAAAAAGACGAAGTGTGAATTAGGTTCACCAAGGTCAATATAAAAGGGTTGTTAGTTTCTTTGGACCAAACACCTATACAGCCTTGCAGCCGATATTGCTTATCATCCAAGTTCGTTAGTTTGCTATCAACATAACTGAATACATCTGATAATCAAGAAACTGTGGGAGAGATGACTATAGCTCTCCCTCTCTTTCGATAACAGTAAGTTAACAGAGCTAAACATACAGCTTCAGAGCCATTAGGAGAATTCGAACTGTGACTGCTGCAACAGGAATACGAAACTACAAGAAATTAACAGGAGGTGTGTTTTAATTGCATCGCATAATAATTTGGCAGCCATTCATTCGTTCTCAGCTTAGATAAAGTTAAGGTAACATTGGAACTGAAAAAAGGAAGGATTAGAACTTAAAACTCTCGTTCTGGGGTGAACGGCGCGATCTTTCACAGGCAACAATCGAGCATGGCGGTAGAGCGATGTGAGATGGAGAAGGCCGAGGCCGCACTGAGTAATCGAAGTCTTATCATTCATGGTAGAAAATTTCAATGCATAAAACAGAGTAATGGACTGCTTGCTTTCGAGTCTTGTAAACCAACTAGTGGAAGCGGAAAACGTGATGAAAGGCGCAGCTTTGAAACGAGGAAAAGTGGTGCCCTGCCGGCAGTGCTATCTGGACCTTGTTTCAGACCCTGGTCTAGAGGAACAACGGACGAAAGAAAACGTCTACAAGAACATCGACGACAAACGAATGAGTGTTTTAACTCACTCGAGATTGTAAACGAAGTTACTGCAGATATCGTCAAAGCTACTGGTAACCAAGTCAATGGCGGAAACTTTATTTGCTTATTAGCACCCTGTAAAGTCTTAAGAACAACGATGCAAGGCACAGAAATGGACAAGCAAAGTCGTGCATGGGGATACGCAGAAGCAAAACAAACATGGCAATCAACGCAAAAATTCCCTCATGGAAGGAAGGATGATTTTTCAAATGTAAAGCTTTTAAGGCGCAAATTGTTATCATTTTATGATCATGGGCCCGTCATTCAGCCTTTTGAAGCAATTGTAGGGGAGAAACTGAATCATAAATACCGTCACAGTGAAGTGAAGGTTGCGCCCGCTTTCCAACAAGATATTTTCCCCTTTGCTGTACCCTATTTGCGTCTGCCATTGCTTTCTTCTTCAAGATACGATCTGGGCAGAATATCTCAAGTGCTGACGAAGTGTGACCTGTTCCATGGCAACTTCAAAACAAGACAACGGAGTATACAAGACACATGCGAACTGTGAAGCCAACGGATATTACGATACAGACAAGTACTGATCAGGGGATAAAACATAACTTGATCAGTAAAACAGAAGAGACTGGAAAAACGTCACTCAAAGTATTTATTCCGACAAGTAGTTAACTTCTGACAAGGATTACTTATTAATAAGTGCCTTGGTAGAAAGGAGTAAGATCACTGTCATGCAAGACTTTTAAATTTACTTTTTAAAAAGTAATTTGTTCTGTTCTTTGTCAGCATGACTCTTTCATTGAACGTTTTTTTTTACATGTAAATAACGTGACTTTATTTAAACACATACATCACTACACGACTTAACTAACAATACGTGACTATCAAGAGTCCATAATTGAGCTATTGCAAGAGCGCTACCTGATTGGTAAGTTCGAGTAACGTGATACGTCGATCGGTGCTTCGATCGACATCACCTAAATCCCTTTCATAGCATGGCGCGCAAGCGCAAGTATTAACAGATTTCCAAAAATTCTCATGGAGCACGCCGGGAATCCTTCTCTTATGATCAATCACAATCCTTTCTTTAATAATAATTAAAATTTATATAGCGTAAATTTCATACTGAAAAAATAATTAAATGCCCTTTACATGGATAAAAAGATAAAAATTAAACATTATAATATATACAAAATTTACAAACATTGTGGTAGATAAATATGAGAAATAAAAACTAAAATAGTAGAGGTTACAAGTTAAAAGCACGTCTAAAAAGGAATGTCTAAAACTGTTTAAAAAGATTCAAAATGGCTTATTTCGCTTGGCAGACTGTTCCAAAGTTTGGGCGTGACTGACACGAATGCTTTGTCTCCAAGGGAAGAAAGCATTTTACCGTGTGGAACATCCAACATAATCCTATGCTTACTTACAACACTTTGTTGTTTTAATTATTTTCAGTATCTTCTGTGTGAGGTTATTTAAAAATGGCTACTTCCAGCATTCAGGAGAGATTTCAAAGTTGACCATGCAGGAGCATATTTCCTGGTTGGACTCTGGACATGGTCAAATTGCTTCAGAAAGTGAATTGATCGAAGAAGGGTGATCCTGTTGGCCTGCACCGTTTGCAAGCTCGTCATCAGTCATTGGCTGATAGTTAGATCCGGTTTTCTCGATGGTTATCCATTCACATGTTCTCACGCTAGAACATCACGCTTTCGCTTTCTGGTTTTCTGATTACAGAAAATGTTTCCATGAAAATCATGTAATTACATCAGATTATGATAATGTTGACGTCATATAATTTGCAATATCCAATAATGTTTTAGTTCCATTGTTTGGTGTTTTTACGATACAGGTCAATAAGGCTGTATTAAAACAGGAGCCATAATCATATGGCTCCTGATTGAAACTAATTTTGATGATATTGGTATGTTAGGGATCACTGAAGAGCTAAATCTAAATATGACCGCTTCGGGATGGGGGATGGGGGTTACTATTATCTAACATTTACGATATGCGAATCAAAAGAGCTGCATATAATTATGTGTAAAGATATTTTAAAAATACTAATATTACAACAATTTAACACCCCGGCCGAGTATAACAGGTTATTTTATCAGGATTATATAGTCAAGCTATCCAGCCTGGCTTTCCTTTGCTTGTTTATTCCTGAAACTGATAAGGATCATCCATCGTGGGCATTTTTGAATGGCAGTTTCCGTGGTAGGCATAAATAGGCTTAGAGCATTGATGATACGAATTATAGACTATTGTATTAAAACCTGCTTTGAAGTGACACAACTGGCGATTCCACTGACAAGGCACGACATAAAACAGTTCATCGTGATGCTCCGCGTCCAACAAAACGAAGAAATCTTGTTCAGCTCGCGTTCCTCGGAATTGGTATTTTTCTGCATATTCTTTCACTGCATTGTTAAGCAGGATTCGCTTGTAAAGCTTTGATCTTCGCATGTTAGTAAGGTGAAGCATAGAAAGACCTCCATTGTATCCCGTCACGCCATCTGGGGGCGGATCACCTATCTTCGTCCCCGGATGCTCTTCTCTGTATCTTTTAAAGCCCAATCTATAGGTCGGTTGTTGCACCAAAGCTAAGCCAAAAATAGTTGTCTCCTTGAAGTTATCAAATTGATCAAACAGTTGTTTAATATCGGTGTTAAAAAGAAGTCAGCATCCAATAAAATAACTCTTGTGACATCTTCAGAAAGAATGCGATCCATAAAAATAGGAAGGTAGTAGAGAGGCTTCCTTGTGTTTTTGTGACCATCAACTGCACTGGCGTCCTGTGAAAGTAAATCAAATCAAACCAGCTAGAAATTAAACATTAAGCAACATCTAAGGCCCAGTTCAGACGCCGTACTTCACATGAGCCTAATAGAATTCGATGAATTAAGTTCATGTGAGGTACGGCGTCTGAATCAATTCAGAATGGCTGAATGAATTCGGATCGGCTCAGCCGTTCTTCCCGCCTGGCTCAGCCGGGAATAACGGCTGTGGACCGGCTTTGATTCAGACGCCGAACTTCACATGAGCCGAAACAAATGCATGAATTATTATAATGTATTTTTCAGTATAACAGCAATTTTCCCCTATTAATTTAAGTTCGACTGAGTTAAGCTCGGCGTCTGAATCAATTCAGCCGGTCTAAATTAATTTGCGTCGGCCTAAATTCGCATTCGATTCGGCTCATGTGAAGTACGGCGTCTGAACTGGGCCTAAGTTGCAGATCAACTTACTCAGATAATCCTATCAAGATCGTGAGATGCAGCGGACCAGTTGCGCAACTGATCATGATCATGATCATGGGTTCCAGGTAAGTGTTTTAAAGGAAAGGTGTCAACGAGGAATTGCAATACGTCAATAGATATGGACCTCATCAAATCATCTGAAGTTTTCTATTAATCAATTGTCGGGTTTCTGACCTGAATCCCCTCTCATATTTGGAACACTGCATGCTGAGAGTTAACTCACCTTAATCACATTTATGGTTGGTAGAACTTTGTTTATCACTTCTTTGATATCGTAGAATTTTACCTCCAGACCATTTAAGCACTTAGCAGCTATTTCTTCAAGAATTTTTTCGATTCGCCTTTACCTCGAGAGTTGGCGAACATATGAATTGCGAGACCAATGCTCGAGTGTTGACAGATGGAAGCTATGCAATTCTTGAATATGTAAACAATACGATTTGAATCGTTTCCCTCTAGCTGCATGACAAACGCGATATTATTATGTCCTTTTCTCTCGTGTTTGGCGTGGTCCATGAAAACTGGCCAAGCATAATATAAAAAGCAAAGAAAAAGCAGTAATACTAGAATGTAAGTCCATTTTCGGATCTTCATCGTGCTTAGCGGAGCCGTACGTCAGAACACTAGTTTCATTGTGAATTAATCAGTCTAAATACGAGTAATCAGTCTTGCATAAAAACAATTGACATATTTTTTTATTCAACCACCACACGCGCACAGGTTGGAGTCTGACAGTCTTTATTACAATATTAACATACAACGTTACCAGACTATAATTAACAATCATTTAATTACTTATGTTCCAAAATAAAATATTGAAAAATATTTAACAGATTACATGACGCATTACATTACTAACAACAAAAACAAGACTGTCCAAGGAAGTGGGCGGGAGGGCAAAAATTTAAAAGCTGGTTTCCGCTTGCAATAGAGAAAGCAGAATATATAAAATGCTCTAATGTAAAGCTAATTGTTATTGCTTGCTATGCCTTGCTAATATGCGGCGAAACGAACGAGTTGCGAAAGCTATAGAGATAGACAGGTACTAACACTAGTCGCTACCTGATTGGTAGTTAGGAATCTTGTGACTATCAGCTACATAACTTAGAGATTCGGTCATAATCATATGACCATTGAGCAATCTTAAATAATCATAGGGATGCTAGTTTGTGACGTACCAGACTTCACGTGTGCTAAAATGGGCGGCTGTCTAGATTTATATTAATAACTAGTTATCAATATCCACCTAAACCACCACACGCGCACAGGTTGGAGCCTGACAGTCTTTATTAGTCTTTTTAACATACAACGTTACCAGACTATAATTAACAATCATTTAATTACTTATGTACCAAAATAAAATATTGAAAAATATTTAACAGCCCAAACCCAAATGGAGTGAGGTGAAAGTGATGTGGTGTGGAAGTTAACTAGTATGTGATAAGATAGATTTGCAAAGCATGTTAGCGGTTTTTAGTCTGATGGTCAGTGGCATGGTGAGGTAGATAAGGATCGTATCAGAGCGCCAGTCCCCCAAAGCTTTGATAAGTTCTAATGGTACACCTGATTGATATGCAAAGGATGCTCCCCCTCTACGAAAGGAGTGCCCTGCATATGTCTTGGGGTTGAGGCCCATGAGGGTAAGGTGGTCCCTTAGCTTGGTGAGGAACATACTGTAGGTGAACATGTGAGGAGCTGCAAGTGGTTTGTCAACCCAGTTAAAAGCTTGGCTGCTGGGGGTCGGTGGAGTAAAACCAAATGCATGCATGATAGCGGTGGTAGGGCATAACTTGCTGCGGGGGATGCAAGGTAGCGGTATTTCAACCACCCTTTCCCGAAACTGGATAGTTTTACTCCAGCGAATGGTAATGAGAGTGCCCCAGGTAAGGAACTTGAAGTCGGCCTTAGTGAGCTGCTTAGTCGGATCGAACTTACGCGGCGATACTGGTAGTAAATGCGCTTTACGAAACATGCCATAAAACGCCACAAGGCATATGGCCCAAAACGCGGAATCAAAGCTTTTGGTAAAATTAAGAGTTGAGTGTAAACGCAGGAGAATGTCTGGGGTAATAGGTAGTTTTTTGATTTGGTGGCGTACCCGTAGCTCGTTTGATGCCCGTGAGTAATGATTTAAGCGGCCAATTGTCGAGTAACGGGTTAGGTAACCCGAACTCTTTATGTAACAGCCCAATGATGTTAAGGTAGCTGGAAATAGATGCTGGTTTGAGAGATCTCGCCAAGAATGCAGCGTATTGAAGAAGGTGCGTCGGATGTACTGGGACCGGAGTGTAGCCCATGTAAAGACAGAAGCGAAGATATGTGTTCCGGTGTGTTGTGTAGGTAGCCTTTGTTGATTCAGCAAAGAGTTGAGAGCGAAATAGTTGAATTTCGTGATCGAGTTGGGTCGCCAGCTCAGGATCCCTTGGATCTGCAAGAGATGGAATGAAGGCCATGAATAGACATATGTGCTGTCAGTGGGACAGAATTGGCAACGGCTGCTGTAACTTTGGTGCAGAGAAACGAATAGAAACTAAATAATCCTTTCGATTCATGCAAGCGAGAGATCGAGTCGGCGAGTGTGTTGTTGACACCTTCTAAATAAACGGCGGTGATGTGAAAGTTGTACAACGCCGAGAGCCAGAACAGTGCGCGTAATGCCTGCATAACAGTAGGGTTGGCGGTGGTCCCTTTGTTGATGATGTGCACGGCTGCTTGGTTGTCGCTATGTATAACAACGCGTTGATTGGACCATAACCTGCCCCACCGGTTAGCTGCCAGGACTATTGCCAAGGTTTCCTTGTGGTTGATGTGAAGGGTTTCCCATTCTGGAGTGTCCAGCGAGAAATTGTGGTAGAACCAGTCATCTCGGAAGTATCCACCAGCTGCGATTGGGCACGCGTCTGTGGCCACATCGACTGTGGGTAAGCTGTCCAGAAACATTCTGGTGCCATTAAATATCTTAAGGAAATCCACCCACCACGCAATGTCGCTGCGAAAAGAGGAATCTAATCTGAATTTGCCCGATGGGGTAAGCGCATTCATAGTGTCAAGAATTCTGCGTAAAAATGTGCGACCGCCATAAATGACGCGACAAGCCCAATTCAATTTTCCCGCTAAACGCTGCAGTTGCTTTTTGCTTGCCCGTTGTTTGTTTCGAAATTCGACGACTAGAGTCTGCAATTCCGCTAGCTTATCCTGAGGTAAGGTCATAGCGCAACCCACTGTGTCCAATTCCACACCCAAGAAGGTCAAGCGCTGGGTTGGGGCTACAAGCTTGTGATGACTTATGGCGAAGCCCAAATCGAGAAGAAGCTGCAAAAGCGTCTCGTATGCGAGCTGGCATTGTTCCCTCGAAGCGCCTATTATTAAAAAATCATCGAGGTAAACAATAATGTCTGGGAATCCCCGCTTGGCCATCATACGGCGGACGGATTGCGTAATGCGGTGGAAAATTTCTGGCGAACGTTTTGCTCCAAAAGGTAAGCGAGTATCATAAAAGAAAGTAAAGTGATTATCGCCAGAAAATTGCCATTTACAGCCCGTTGCGCGATAGTTGTCCGGGTGAATAGGAATTGAGCGGTATGCATGACGCAGGTCAATTTGTGCCATATAATAATTTGGCCGAAGCAGCTTGACGGCATCATCGAGAGTTTGAAACTTAAAGGATTCGGTTGTGATATAGTCGTTGACCGCTTGTCCGTGTGGCCGAGAGCAATCGTGAATGAGGCGGATTTCGGTCGAATTTTGTTTAGGAATAGCTCCTAAAGCGCTTACAATCCGCGGTTTAACTGCCGACACTACATAATTGCCTTGTGCTATTTCGTCGCGAATAGTTTGTTCAACTACAGGCCTGTTGACAGGATTTGTCGCCGATTTGTAATTATCCATGTCAACATCATAAAAACTGGAGCCGATATCAATCAATTTGAAGCCATTGCATATGCCATCGCAGAGGAAAGCATTATCCTCATCGCCGTTTAATTCTAAAAGCCAAAGATCGCGGTTAAGGGGACTATTGCCTAGCGGTAGTCATTGGGTAGATTGCGGGTTTGGAGATTCTGTGGCTTTGTGGGCATACCCGGGGTGTGACAGGGCACAAGCTTTCCCAGCCACCTTGCGATTACATAAGTGGGCAAAATTGCAATTTTGCAGCGAACAACCCTTCGGTCCATTAAAATTGCGGCAAATAACCCTGCCCTCTGGCGTAAAGTTAGCAAAGGCGGCTCGTGTGAATGGGTTAGATTGTGGTGGTTTAGCAGTGAACGGGTTAAATTTAAAAATGGGCTGTAACATGACTGTGTGAAGATGAGTGGAGTCAAGGCTCCATGGAAAATTGTAGATGGCTTGCAGTTTCCTAAATTCGTTATCATACAGCAGGATTGACTTCCATTCATACTTTGCTATTAGCTCCATAACTTTGACGGTATACGCTAAATAAGCCTGGATTTCTAAATGAGTTACTAATTTGCGTTCTGACAACAATGTATAAAAAATACGGGTGTTAGCCACCACCCACTGGGGTATGCTAACAAATTCTAACTTGGGCTTTTTGGGCCCGTAGGTAACTACTATTCTCTCTGGGGAACCCGCATATAATGCCTCTATATTCCTGATTAGATATATTCGACGTGCAGTATGTGGTCCGTTGGGATGTGTTACGTAACCTTATACCCCGTGTTCAGTATTTCAGTCCACACCTCACGCCATAACTCGCTCAGTCTTTTCGACAGGACGACCGTCACTTTGCTTCGTTTGTTTCTGCTGAAATTCATCGCTGCCCTCTCTACCAAGTTTCATGACAGTGCAAGTTACCGTTACCATTGATAATGCTTTACTTCTAGAAGTTATTGCCGTCCCAACTGCTCCTGTTT
This sequence comes from Desmophyllum pertusum, assembly GCA_029204205.1. Classification (NCBI taxonomy): domain Eukaryota; kingdom Metazoa; phylum Cnidaria; class Anthozoa; order Scleractinia; family Caryophylliidae; genus Desmophyllum; species Desmophyllum pertusum. Next base: position 412,954 of record MU827779.1, on the reverse strand, counting down.
AAGCTGCTCATGGAGACCAACCTGCTCCGGCACAGTACAATGCTTTGACTTTCGAGAATCCATTCTGCGGTCGAGCGCAGGCCGTCCTTCTTCCGTCAGATCAAGAACAGGTTGTCTCTAGCGGGTAACTAGTTTGTTCAAAATTTCACTGTCTTGTTTTGTCCGTATTATTGCTTTTGCGAGTTTTTCCTCGCCGAGTTTTGTTTCTCGCGAGTCAGTTGTCTCGCCGAGTTTAGTTGTTGAATGGCAGAGCTTGGCTCGCCGAGTTCACTGAGCTGTTATTGCGAGTTTGTCTCGCCGAGTTTTAGTTGGTACCTGCGAGTTTGTCTCGCCGAATTTAGTCGTTGAATGGCGGAGTTTGTCTCGCCGAGTTCGCTGAGCTGTTATTGCGAGTTTGTCTCGCCGAGTTTTAGTTGGTACCTGCGAGTGTGTCTCGCCGAGTTTTAGTTGGTACCTGCGAGTGTGTCTCGCCGAGTTTTAGTTGGTACCTGCGAGTGTGTCTCGCTTTAAGTTTTATAGCGAGTTTGTCTTGCTTGGAGTTTTATAGCGAGTTTGTCTTGCTTGAAGTTTGATAGCGAGTTTGTCTTGCTTGAAGTTTTATAGCGAGTTTGTCTTGCTTGAAGTTTTATAGCGAGTTTGTCTTGCTTGGAGTCTTATAGCGAGTTTGTCTTGCTTTAAGTTTTATAGCGAGTTTGTCTTGCTTGAAGTGTTATAGCGAGTTTGTCTTGCTTTAAGTTTATAGCGAGTTTGTCTTGCTTGAAGTTTTATAGCGAGTTTGTCTTGCTTGGAGTTTTATAGCGAGTTTGTCTTGCTTTAAGTGTTATAGCAAGTTTGTCTTGCTTTAAGTTTTATAGCGAGTTTGTCTTGCTTGAAGTGTTATAGCGAGTTTGTCTTGCTTTAAGTGTTATAGCGAGTTTGTCTTGCTGTTTATATTGCGGGTTTGTCTCGCCCGAGTATTTAAGAACGAATGTCGCTAAGGATGGAGCCAAATTGGAAATGGTCAAAATAAAGTTTCCTTCATATTTTGTGTGTAGTTAGCCCTTGGGGTGGAAACATTCATGATGATATTTTTTTCACTTCCTGCACTAACCTAGACTTGGGATCAGGGGGGGAAGTTCATGCCCAAAAATGTATTTTTTGAGGTATTTTTAACCCTGAAAACTGAGATTTTGTTAACTAATTCTCTCAAAATGCAAAAGACTGGTTAAAATTCTGCTGACATCCTGGTATAATATCATCCTTCCACTCTACAAAACTGGCACCGGATTTTCAGTTTGCCCCCTGGGGCCCCCGTGGCCCCCTGTCCTTTGTAAGGGGGGGAACCGCCTTTTTAAAAAACTGAAAATGAGACATCTTTGGCTAAAATAAAATCAAACTGGTATTCATATTTTGACCAAATTTGAAGTTGCAAATGAATATTTCGTCCTTTGTGAATCTTTTGGCACTGAAAAGTCCGCGGGCACTCAATTATTTTTTGCAGAACACATAATTTACAATACTGACCCACGGCAAGATGTTAATTTTCTGTCATTTTCAATGCCCACTTTCTGGGGCTTAAATAATGCTATTTGTAGCAACTTACCACTACACTGTTTCTCTATCATCGATCATTTGAAAATATTTCACTTTTACAGCTTACATTTAAGCAACTTCAGAAAAACAAATGTTTTGAATAGCACATCCACTGGTGAAACTGTTAATTTATGCAAAATAATACCACTCAAGTTACCGGCCAAACAAATATAAAACTGAGTTGTGTAGTTCATTAAACCACGGAAATAAAACTTATAATAAACAATTGATGTTTTTCATACCATTTATTAAGTAGTAACTTCAAGAACCATCTCAGAGGCAACGAGGAATCACGCCGAATATTATAATTCATCGATGCTTTCGTTATGCCCAGATAATCAATGCCACCATGTTGAAACTATAGTTCTCGTCAGTTGGATCAGCCCCAAATGGTTTCTTTTACACTGAAAATATTATCTGGAATTTGCTGCAGCTGATAACTATCCACAAAAATACTACAAACAGCTTCACGATGCTCCACTGATCGATGCTGTCACCGCCATGTTGGATCACTTCTTCACGGTCAGGCCGTGATGAATGCTTTACAGGCCCTCCTTGTTCTTTTAGAAATGTCCGATCTCTTGAGCTCCACAATTCTCAGCTATAAATCCTGAGTTATAAATCAGTTAGCTATATATAAATCCTTTTGAAGTACATGTATCACTGTTTGGTTGTAAACTTTAAATACGCCGGAACTCCCGGGACACTTGGTGTGTTTATCTATGGTGTCCGCTGACCGAAAAAGATGTAAACATACAATCGTCTCGTCCCGGCTTATTTGGAGTTTACAACCAAACAGGGATACTTCAAAAGGATTTATATAGCTAACTGATATATAGCTCAGGATTTATAGCTGAGAATTGTGAAGCTCAAGAGATCGGACATTTCTAAAAGAACAAGGAGGTTGCCTGTAAAGCATTCATCACGGCCTGACAAGAAGTGATCCAACATGGCGGTGACAGCATCGATCAGTGACATCAGTGGAGCATCGTGAAGCTGTTTGTAGTATTTTGTGGATAGTTATCAGCTGCAGCAAATTCCAGATAATATTTTCAGTGTAAAAGAAACCATTTGGGGCTGATCCAGCTGACGAGAACTATAGTTTCAACATGGTGGCATTGATTATCTGGGCATAACGAAAGCATCGATGAATTATAATATTCGGCGTGATTCCTCGCTGCCTCTGAGATGGTTCTTGAAGTTACTACTTAATAAATGGTATGAAAAACATCAATTGTTTATTATAAGTTTTATTTCTGTGGTTTAATGAACTACACAACTCAGTTTTATATATTTTTGGCCGGTAACTTGAGTGGTATTATTTTGCATAAATTAACAGTTTCACCAGTGGATGTGTTATACAAAACATTTTATTTTTCTGAAGTTGCTTAAATGTAAGCTGTAAAAGTGAAATATTTTCAAATTATCGATGATAGAGAAACAGTGTAGTGGTAAGTTGCTACAAATAGCATTATTTTAGCCCCAGAAAGATGACATTGAAAATGACAGAAAATTAACATTTTGTCGTGGGTCAGTATTGTAAATTATGTGTTCTGCAAAAAATAATTGAGTGCCCGCGGACTTTTCAGTGCCAAAAGATTCACAAAGGACGAAATATTCATTTGCAACTTCAAATTTGGTCAAAATATGAATACCAGTTTGATTTTATTTTAGCCAAAGATGTCTCATTTTCAGTTTTTTAAAAAGGCGGTTCTCCCCCTTACAAAGGACAGGGGGGCAGGGGGCCCCCAGGGGGCAAACTGAAAATCCGTTGCCAGTTTTGTAGAGTGGAAGGATGATATTATACCAGGATGTCAGCAGAATTTTAACCAGTCTTTTGCATTTTGAGAGAATTAGTTAACAAAATCTCAGTTTTCAGGGTTAAAAATACCTCAAAAAATACATTTTGGGGCATGAACTTCCCCCCTGATCCCAAGTCTAGGTTAGTGCAGGAAGTGACAAAAATATCATCATGAATGTTTCCACCCCAAGGGCTAACTACACACAAAATATGAAGGAAACTTTATTTTGACCATTTCCAATTTGGCTCCATCCTTAGCGACATTCGTTCTTAATAGTTGTTATTGCGAGTTGTCTCGCCAAGTTTAGTTGAATTATTGCGTGTTTCTCACGCCGAGTACAGTTCTTATTTTGTGTTTGTTACGCGTAGTTCAGTTGTTTATATTGCGAGTTTTGTCTCGCCGAGTTCACTTGTTATTGCGTGTTTGTCTCGCTGAATTTAGTTGTTATTGCGTGCTTGTCACGCCGAGTTCTCCGAGTTGTTTTATTGCGAGTTTTGTCTCGCCGAGTTTAGTTGTTACTGCGAGTTTTGTCGTGCCGAGTTTACTAGTTATTATTGCGAGTTTTGTCTCGCCGAGTTTAGTGTTATTGCGAGTTTTGTCGCGCCGAGTTTACTAGTTGTTATTGCGAGTTTTGTCCCGCCGAGTTTAGTGTTATTGCGAGTTTTGTCTCGCCGAGTTTAGTAATGTTATCGCGAGTTTTGTCTCGCCGAGTTTCACGGTTGTTATTGCGAGTTTTGTCGCGCCGAGTTTACTAGTTGTTATTGCGAGTTTTGTCTCGCCGAGTTTAGTAATGTTATCGCGAGTTTTGTCTCGCCGAGTTTTAGTTGTTTAATATTACGAGTTTTGTCGTGCCGAGTTTAGTAGTTATTGCGAGCTTTGTCGCGCCGAGTTTAGTTGTTATTGCGAGCTTTGTCGCGCCGAGTTTAGTTGTTAATGCAAATTTTGTCTCGCCGAGTTTAGTTGTTATTGCGAGTTTTGTCGCGCCGAGTTTAGTTGTTATTGCGAGTTTTGTCTCGCCGAGTTTAGTGTTATTGCGAGGTCGCACCTAGTTCAGTTGTTATTGCGAGTTTGTTGCGCCGAGTTCAGTTCTAATTGCGTGTTTGTTGCACCGAGTTCAGTTGTTATTGCGAGTTTTGTCTCGCCGAGTTTAGTGTTATTGCGAGGTCGCACCTAGTTCAGTTCTAATTGCGAGTTTGTTGCGCCGAGTTCAGTTCTAATTGCGTGTTTGTTGCACCGAGTTTAGTTGTTATTGCGAGTTTTGTCTCGCCGAGTTTAGTGTTATTGCGAGGTCGCACCTAGTTCAGTTCTAATTGCGAGTTTTGTTGCGCCGAGTTCAGTTGCTATTGCTAGTTTTGTCTCGCCGAGTTCAGTTGTTATTGCGAGGTCGCACCTAGTTCAGTTGTTATTGCGAGTTTGTTGCACCGAGTTCAGTTCTAATTGCGTGTTTGTTGCACCGAGTTCGGTTGTTATTGCGAGTTTTGTCGCGTCTAGTTCAGTTGTTATTGCGAGTCTGTCGCACCTAGTTCAGAAGTTGTTATTGCGAGTTTGTTGCGCTGAGTTTAGTTGCTATTGCTAGTTTTTCGTACCGAGATCAGTTGTTTTTGCGAGTTTGTCCCGCGCTCCGACTGAGCCCAGTTTATTTTACCAGTTTGTCTCGCCGAGTTTATAGATAGTTGTTGTAGGACGTTTGTCTCGTCGAATTAGTTTTGTATTGTCTCTACGAATTTAGCTGTTTATATAACGAGTTTGGTCTCTGCGCCAGTCTGCGCCGAATCAGTTCTGATGGCGTGTTTGTTTTCCACGGCCTCGCAGAGTTGTTTCAGTGGGTTCACCGAACTTCGTTGTTTTAGCGAGGCTATTTCCTTGACGGGTTATAATGTATGTGTCTCGCTGAATTTTTAGTTGTTGGCTCTAGTTGTATTCTTACAGTTACTGTACCAAGTGATTTCGTCTCGCTACTTATTTCGTTTTTCTGTGGGTGGCCTTTATTGGCGAAGCTTCCTCGAAGGGATTATCTAATATCCTTCATTGCTCTGTCCCTGGACGGGGTATTTCGGGGTTGCTTCGCTTTGGGGTCCTACCCGTCCCTAGTGGGATTTATTTTCTTTTTATGGCAACCTATAGCTACAAACCGTTGTCTCTTTGCCCATAGGAGGCTGTGTCGTTCCGTATCTGTTTGCTACTGTAACTTTATGGGTAAACCCCAAAGCGTCGCAGCCCCGATGCTCTCTGTGTTTTAGTCTCTGAGCTATCGGTTCAGACCTCAACTTAGGTTGTGCTCTTTTAAGATCCTAAGGATTGGTGGTCGTAGATTCATCTGTATGTCAAGAAATGGAAAAATGTTTTTTCTCCATAGCACAGTATCAAGAAACTCTATCTTATATCAGACGCAAATGTAATGTTAGAAAAGTCTTCGGCCTATTTTTGGGGGGTATTTCCAAGGCTCGTTTTATAACTCTAAACATTTTCAAGCCGGAGTAATTTGTTTGTTTGTTTGCTTTTTTCAGTCCTATCTTGCCATGGGTTTTAATGCAAGCCTTTATTATGGACCTCCTTTCAACTGGGGAAAAGTGGGCGTGGTTGGTTTTACTCACCTCAGTTATGCCATTTACTGTTTAGCCCTCTAAGCCCAGAATGTTAATTATACGAGTTTAGAGTTTAGCCCTATTTAATAGCCCAGAATGTTGTGTCATGATGAGTGTTTTTTCTTTGTGGATCATGGACTACATTTTTGGTAACCCTGGATACGTGTCACTGAATCCCGGAAGGGAGTATTTTTGAGTTATGGGAGGAACATACAAAGTATTACTGGATTTCCAGCTTTTGTGGTCATGAAGTTCCCTATTAGAGTTACTATGTGAGTAATCGCCGACGGGCTGATTCTCCCCATATCTAATCATAGCCCAGGCATTGTTTGTAGGGGATCCCAGTGAGAATATATTACTATTCTCTCTGGGGAACCCGCATATAATGCCTCTATATTCCTGATTAGATATATTCGACGTGCAGTATGTGGTCCGTTGGGATGTGTTACGTAACCTTATACCCCGTGTTCAGTATTTCAGTCCACACCTCACGCCATAACTCGCTCAGTCTTTTCGACAGGACGACCGTCACTTTGCTTCCCCACCCACCTCCCGCAGCGATGAGCCATCCTCTCCTCTGGGAGCTACCTGCTCCCAATCGCCTCGGGCTGATTCTCCCCATATCTAATCATAGCCCAGGCATTGTTTGTAGGGGATCCCAGTGAGAATATATTACTATCTTAGCATTGCCTTGGTTGCCCAAAGTCTCTTCCTCGTCCTGAGGAACAATGTTATTTATAAAGTCTACAATGAGTAGTGGTTTCTCACCCTTGGTTGACTTGCTTGGTTTCAGGAACATTTCCGTTGTGTTTTAGCATTCCTTGTCTTTCAGTAACGTCGTTTGACCTTGGTCGTTGGCTTGATGGTTCTTGCTGGACCCATGTTGGGATGGGCTGCTGATGTTGAAGCGGGCCCATAGCACCTAAAATGCTATCTAGGGGCGTTTTCTCCTGATTACCCACAAGATCGAGCTTCTGCAGGTCCTTGGTCGTTAAAGGCTTTGTACAGTCTTCAACGTCTTGCGGCCGCGACTTGTGCATACGTAGTTCCTGTACTATCCTTCGTTTTTCAGTTATCTTTTGGCGGAGTTTCTCCTCCTCATCCTGTCGCCGCAATTCCAGTTCTTCTAATTCTAGGGCTTCCAACTCAGCGGCTAGTGTACTCAGGATTGGAGTCTCATCTTCACATGAAGTGGCTTCTTTCTGCTCCCTTTTTGGTGAACTCTTTTCAACACCTTCGCAAAATTTTGAGGGGATGCCCCAATGGTGTTCTTCTAGGGGTGTTTTGCACCCAGGACATCTTGATACTCTTTTGTCTGCCGTTTCTGAGTCGCTGCTCATGTCAAAAATTTAAAAGCTGGTTTCCGCTTGCAATAGAGAAAGCAGAATATATAAAATGCTCTAATGTAAAGCTAATTGTTATTGCTTGCTATGCCTTGCTAATATGCGGCGAAACGAACGAGTTGCGAAAGCTATAGAGATAGACAGGTACTAACACTAGTCGCTACCTGATTGGTAGTTAGGAATCTTGTGACTATCAGCTACATAACTTAGAGATTCGGTCATAATCATATGACCATTGAGCAATCTTAAATAATCATAGGGATGCTAGTTTGTGACGTACCAGACTTCACGTGTGCTAAAATGGGCGGCTGTCTAGATTTATATTAATAACTAGTTATCAATATCCACTTCATTTTGCATTTAATTATTGACACGAATAGTGGTGAAGTTTTTTAAAGCTGTTTAACTTCCCTTCTTGTCGACACTTTGAGTAAGAGTCTAACAGTTTAATGTGCTTGTTGATCTGACTCGTCCCCAGTCGTCTCTCTTGTCTCCTGTTAATATTAACGAGAAGAGAAGTCCTTTGTTGGGAGTCGCAAGTCGCGGGGGATGCTGGGAAGGAGGAAAGCGAAGGAGAGAAACGACTGGCAGATCCTGTGTCGAAAAGTTGTGCCAAGAGTCGAAAAGTTGCGCGAGGCCGTTTTTCTTCGATTATTTCTTTTCCATGCACTCAGAGTTGTGGAATGGCGTAGTTGACGAAGTTTCAGTGATGTCTGGCCGTTAGAAAGGCATTTTTTACGGGTGTATTTAATAGAACATCAGCGAACCGGTCAAGACGCTTGCTAAAGTCGAGTTACTCGCGATGTTTACAACCCTTCGACGACATAAGCTTACAAGCAGAAACGCGCGCTGAACATTTGAAGAGAGGAAGTATGATTTTGTATTTATTGAGAGGTATGGATCCCTAAATTAAACCTTAATTTTGTATTACAATATTGATGTGTCGTCGTGTAAGTGTGCGAGTCATTTTCTCTGTGTGATTTGAGTGCCGCGAATGCTACGTAATTTATATTCCTGGCCGGGTTTTGCAATTTTAGCTGAGCCGCTCGTTTCCAGAATAAATTGGCACTGCAAAGGCTACAACTTTTCGGCAGTAAGTTCATTGAGAGATATAAAGGCCTGAAGTGCGGATCCTTGAAAATATGAGATTTTAAATTTAGCTGTCATGATCAGTTTGACCCTTGACCCAAATAATCACAACACTTCCACAGGAAACTGTAGGACACCACAGAGCGAAAGGAAACAGACGTTTAACGTAGCTTTCAGTTGAAGTTTGACTTTCTCGTGTAAATGAGAAATAAATACAAGTTCGAAGACGCTTAAGGGAAGTATTTTGGAAACGATCTAGTTAGTCTGAGGTCTCTGTACCAGAAGTAAACGGCAATCGTCGTAGAACTGCGTAGAAGAGTTGTGTGGTGTGCAAATAAGACTTTGACTGTAAACAAAACCTCGCGATTGTTTACGGCAGAGCAGATTTTAGCTTCAAAGGGCGGCGGAAAGCGTTCTCTTTTAATAGCGCCTATTTCATCAAAACGCCGCCATTGCTCTGTCCGCCATCTTGGAAACAGGATCTGCCAGTCGTCTCCCGCCTTTCCTCCTTCCCATCACCCCTTGCGCTCCCCTCGGCCGCGCTAAATATTAACAGGAGATAAGAGAGACGACTGGGGACGAGTCAGCTTGTTGATCCTAATTGAACCACGCGATGTGATGGGATTTTTAAAAGAGCCTTTGAACTCATCCTAGCTATGAAGTCACATATTGTGAGCATGGTCAGTTACTAAGAATAACGTTTTTCATTCATTCATTATATCCCTGTCTCTGTGCTCTTCTTCTTGATTCTGCTTTCCTTTTATTTTCCTTTTACACTTTTTTCATGATCACCGCTTTCTTTCTTTTCTGATCTTCGGCCCGTGACCTGTGTGACGTTAAAAAACGCGGTCGGGGAGAACTGGAAACTAGTAATGAATCAGAAGCTCGCCCCAGGTTCTTCCTAACAAGGGTAATTTTTGCCATTTCGAATGTTGCAGTTCGATCGAAAATATTTATTGATGTACAAGTAGAACTCTAAGAGTGTATACGAATGTATGGTACTTCCAAGAGTGCCTCTCCTTGTTGGAAGAATGATTGTCAACAAATGGATGATTGTGGGGTTTCTCGTCGCATTTGTGATACTCGAGGTCCAAATTCTACAGACGAGTCTTCCAACACATGCGCAAGAGCGCCAGAACGGTAGGATCTAATAGCACTTGTACCTCTCTATTCACTGTAGAACTCACTTCGTGTACTTCATACATCAGCGATCATTGTCAAGATATTCTGTAGCGTTTTGGAAACCTCTTTATTATATACAGTTGAATCCCGATAACTCGAACCCTCGATAACCCGATAACTCGAACCTTTTTCGATTCCCCTTGAAGGTTCGAGTTATCGGGATTCAACTGTAGCTTGTAAATACGGTTTTGACACGGTGGGAGTTCAAGGTGTGCTGGAATGTTTATATTCATGTTGTGCTTTGCCGGTTAATATTTCGACCAAAAGAAGCTTTATTCTTACAGTTAAGTTTAAGCTTATACCATGAAGGTATAATCCTAATCTTCCAATACGGTAAACACAGATATTTGCCGTGCCTCAAGTATTTTCTTTTTCATTTACTGGCTCAGGTCAGTATTAATTCAATTATAGAACAATGCGAAACTTATCAATTAATTGGTTTAGACAACTTTAGGTTAAATCCTTCCACGACTCGGAATGCTGGATTAAAATACAATGACAGTTTGTATTAATATTACCATCTATGTACTTTGTTGCATTCACTCAAGATCTTACAATAACTTCATCCCAAAATTGTTAAAAAATTGTTTTCATATTTAGCAGGTCTTGAATCTTATCTTTCAATATTATGCCTAATAAGCTTCTATATGCCTAGATATATATCAATGTCCTTCCAATATCAATTGAAGAATGGGCTAGTTAAATTATCACAGAACATTACTACGGTCAAAGCTCTCGTTGCGACCACTCTTGTAAGCAACCAAGCTCTAGTTACGACCACCATTGTGAAATCCTGTTTGACTGAATTGTCACTCAATTAACTCTGTAATTAAAAGCTCTTGTAAGCGACCAGCTCTAGTTACGATCACTTTTTCGAATTCCCAAGGTGGTCGCTTACGAGAGCTTTGACTGTACTACATACGTTATGTACCATTAAATTACTACCAAACAGACAAAGACTAAGGAGAAAAAAATAATCAAACCCATCAGTTTACAATGGTTTTGTTTGGTGACAAAACAAAGACTATTAAAGGGACACTGTCCCGGCGTATTTGCTCAAAACTGTTATAAATGCACGAAATGGTCCCTAAATCTATGAAATAAGAACTTAATAAACTCTAACTAAATGATAAAAAGAAATTTCTTCAAGAAATTCCATACTGCAACAAAATATATGCAAAATTTCAAAGATTTCCGAGCCAAATTTGAAACTTTGAAAAACTGACATCCTGACAGTTTTTCAAAAATCCATATTGCAATCCATTTCCATCCTCGCTGTCGTTTGTCATCCTCACTTCCTAATGGGTTCCTATCATTTGTCGAGTGCTATTCTACAGAATCAAACCATTATTGTTCAACTTCCTATGATCTAGATATGTTTTTGAGCTTCCCAAAATCATGCTAAAATCAGGACAGTGTCCCTTTAAATTAAACACGAGGATGATTTAGGAACTTGCACATGCCTGGTTATTTTCACAAGTCAGTTTAATTTCGAGTTGAGAAGAAATAATATTTACAAGTACAACCAGCTAAGTTAGATTCAATTACTTAACTTTCCACTCAATAATATGTCTTATTTTATGACCTTTTTGTTACATAAAATTTAGCTTTTGAACCAGGTCAGAGGATCTGCCTACTAGTGTTGTAGGATGGATGTATTAAATATGTGCTAGCTGAATACACATGTACAAGATTTAGATAATAATTATTGTACTTGAAACTACCGTCAATTGCCAGGATTATATGCTAGTAAATATATGTTATAAAATAACTCTTGTGTGTAATATTTTTGGTTAAAAGGTGGGTATGAGTATGAAGCTGTTATCTTGTATTGGTGTATGAAGAATAAAATATGACGTGACCAGACTGACATGTCTAATTTTGGATTCAGTCTGCAATGCAATAAATCTAATGAAAAAAGTTGTTGTAACCTCGCTCATTTGCACTTGTTACTCCCGTAACAAGTTTGTAAAAGGAATAAAACCTTGGTTTCTTAGTCTAAGTCAATACATAAATAAACAGATGGCTTTCTTCACATGCTTGGTTCTTCCTCAGCTTAGTTCTTCCCCCGCTTGAGAAATGATTGAGATTTGACCTGACAAATTCCATTCTACTGACATGCTTTACAGGGAGACATAGCTGTATAGGGAGACTACTTTATAAAAGGCCATGAGGGTTTCTTTAGTCTTCCTCCAAAAACTATTTTATTGTAATACTTCCCAATGGAAATAAACATTAATTCATTCATAGCGTCTGGAATTGATTATTACTGGGATGCATACGAATAAATGTGACCTTTATACACAATGATCAATGGGGGAGACTGCATGCAATGAATAAACGTATCTTTACACAATGGTCGATCTGATGGTTACACAATGGTCGATCAGATGGTTTATATAGCGCGAATAAACCTGACGTTACATAATCTATCGTTGAATAAACGTGACTACACAATCGTACCAGAATATAAACGTGACATAATTGTACACAATCGCAGACCGCATGCGCGGATTCTGACATCAGAAAATTTTGAATCTTCTTCGCTTAGCCATACCACAGGTATACCAACACGTATGCACAGGACATCCAGATTAGTGTGCTGCCTCACTAACGTTCGCCAGCAATTATTTGACTTCATGACATCAGAATGATGTGCTAGTACATGATCTTTATTACATGTACATGGTAAAAGACATAAAAACTGATGTCAGTTTTATAATTTATTTGGCATTTGCCAACTGGTTAATTGATGTATTTTGACTTGACTACATTACAGTTTAAAACCACCTGAAAGTATTCATCTGGTGTACAATGTATTTGACAAGGTGTTACCTCGGCTGATTCTTGGCAGATCATTACTCATTTTAGGATTACAAAATGTTGTTTATCAAAATTCAGATTTGGATCTTCTGGATGTGTTGAATTTTTTTGGAGGCCTCATGAGCTCGCGCACCATGTGAAAGTGACCTCTAGGCTATACTCAGAATTAGATTACTCAATATTTTTTCAACCTGTTTATTGTTGCGCTGTTCAATAACACGCAAACTTTGAAGTTCAAAAACCAACTACATGTAACAATGTTGCATTTTACACTGCTGTCAATCATAATATTGTGACGACTTAGGACTACCAATGGACCCTGATCAGAAACAAACAAAATGGATCAAAATCCAAGTGCACCAATCACAACCCATGGACGTAACCTTTTGAACATGTTGATAATATGAGTCACGTCTGCTAAGATGATTGACAGTGTGTAGAACACAACCATTGGTTGAATCTTTTCTTCATTGAAAGGTGCTGCTAATATATACATTAATTGTCAGTGATGATTTGCATTTTCTTTTTTGGTTTGCTTCAGGGTATCATTTGTCATCTGGTGATGCTTTGAAAGAGGTGCTGTCTGATAGCAGTTCGAAGGTAATTCATCTAAGACAGTGTTAATGATTTCACTGTCTAATAATATTAGTTTGTTTTGTCTTGACCATGATTATTATGTATTAATTGCTGACAAAAACTAATTAAAAATCTAATTACCGTAATGATTCCATTTAGCGTCCTCCTTCCAATAAGCACCCTCCTCAATTAAATGCCCCCCTTTCTCCAATAAGTGCCCTCCCTCAGCTACTAAAATCTAATAAATGTCCTGGGTTTATGATAGATTATTTTATTGTCTATTTTAATAAGAAAGTAGATATTAATGGTCGGGATAGCATATAAACAAGTCGCGAGTTTGAGGAAAATGATGACGGTTTTTGATTAATTTTGTAAAACATGTTTCGATGTAGCTCACATTATCTTCAGTTGCAACAAGTTTAGTAATAAATGAGTAATTGCTACACTGCAAATCCTGACCACTGAAAAACATTTGTGTAGCAATTATTCATTTATTTGATTTGATTTGCTTGAGGATGGTTCTAAAATACTATAAAAATAAAATAAATAATCAACTTTATTTAAGTGTCATAGGATTTAAGTGTCATAGGATAGGGGTGAAAACAATCTCTTAAGGTGGCAGCTGGTAACGGTTTACAGCCCCTGTAATTTGATTGATCGATACTACCATCCTATATCAGTTGATGTTAAAATAAAGGTATCAAACGATTTCCCAATCATCGGTGAACATGTTATGATCATCTTCCTGGTATATTAGGTTACCATAGCAACAGTATTACCTGTCAAAAACACCCTTATTTTTAGCTTTAAGTGCTTATAACTCAAAAACGAGCCCGGTGACCCCCATTTTTTATAATTGAATAATGATCAGCATGTTAAGATACAACTTTTTGCAAAGTTTAAAAAAATTCTGAAGAGGGAATTCAGAGCCACCTTAAATTTTCGAAAATTTAAGGTGGCTCTGAATTCCCTCCGCATAATTTTTTTAAACTTTGCAAAAAGTTGTATCTTAACATGCTGATCATTATTCAATTATAAAAAATGGAGGTCACCAGGCTCGTTTTTGAGTTATAAGCACTTAAAGTTAAAAATAAGGGTGTTTTTGACAGGTAATACTGTTGCTATGGTAACCTATTATGCCACAAATGTTATCGTAACTTGTTCACCGATGATTAGGCAATCGTTTGACACCTTTATTTTAACATCAACTGATATAAGATGGTAGTATCGATCAATCAAAGCGCAAGGGCTGTAAACCGTTACCAGCCACCTTAAGGTTCTGTAAATTTGTTCAATATCTCTTTGTAGGTTCAGTCCTACACCAGGAGGGAGACTGTCTTGGAAGCTGACGATGACGATGATGACCATATTGTCATGTTCTACAACAGAGTTCCCAAGACTGGCAGCACTTCTTTCATGGGTGTCATCTATGACCTTTGTCTTCCAAACAAATTCCACGCTCTTCACCTGAATGTGAGCCGGAACACTCACGTAATGTCACTTCCTGACCAAATGCGATTTGCTCACAATATCACAAAATGGAGAAAGATGATGCCAGCTGTATATCATGGGCATCTCGCCTATGTTGAGTTTGAAACTCTGGGTGTCTACAAAAGACCATTGTACATAAACATAGTAAGGAAGCCTCTGGAGAGACTTGTCTCGTATTATTATTTCTTAAGGTTTGGTGATACCTTTAGGCCTTACCTGCGAAGGATGAGACAGGGAGACAAAGAGGTGAGGCAAAATACATTATTTTTTAAAAAATTGTTGTTAAATATTTTAACTGCAACTGAAACACCTCCTGGTGTCACGACTTCTCTGAATTTTTCTTTTATACAATTTCGGAAGTTGTTGGGACACTTGAGATTAGGTGAGTTGTACCCCTTCCCCCCTCAACACAAAGTTGGAAACTGTTGCGTTTTTCGAACTAAAAGGGAAAACAATAAAGAAATTTCAACATTGCAAAAAGGGGGGAAGGGAAAAATTGGTAGTGTCCCAACATTAATGGCTGAGATTGTAGTTTTTTTTTAGAATTGATACATGTACCTCTTAGGGGGTGAAAATTAATTTGAGCCACACCCCACAAAGAGTTCCTTTCAAAATCTCAGATCTATGATCTTTCCCATCACTTTTATATGGAAATCCCCACCCCTTCCCTCACAGGACTGTGTCATTACTTCCCACACTGCCTGAGCTTATCCGGTTTCCTTAGCATGAAGCCAACTGGGAGTATTGCTACTCTTCCTGGATGGGATGCTAGTCCATTGCAGGTTACCCCCCAGCATTTTGTCGTTGGTACCCATTTATACTCCTGGGTGGAGAGAGGCGGTGTGAAAGTAAAGTGTCTTGCCCAAGAACGCAACACATGACCCAGGCTAGGGCTCGAACCCGGACCACTTGATCCGCTGTCCAACCTGGTCCGCTCGATCCGTAGTCCAACTCGCTAGCCATTAGACCACATCTCCCTTGAGTGGGAGAATGAGTGAGGTAGGAGTTTGATTTTTAACAAACTTTCATCTTTTATTTCAGACATTTGATGAATGTGTCAAGAAAGGCAACCCAGACTGCCGGCCTGAAAAGTTGTGGCTCCAAATTCCATTCTTCTGTGGCCATGCATCACAATGCTGGTGAGGTAACTGAGTTTTGTCTCAGTGTTTTTGTTTTGTTATTGTTGTTAAGCAGTATATATGGTCGACATTATTATTTTATAATAACATTCAGTCAGTGACACAAGCTACTCCAAAAAAAAAATTCTGAGTTCCCCAACAGGAGTTGAACCTATTATGACCTTCCACACACTAGTCACAACCTAGTTAGAGTATATGGCCAAAGATCTGTACATGTAGCTCAGTGGTAGAGCATCCGATCGGTGTGCGGAAGGTCTGATTAATATCTTTCTCACATTTCTACCAAGCTTAAAATATACCATCATTTATTTCCAATAATAACTTTATTAAAGTGTGAAAAGCCTTCTAAACCAACCCCACAGGTTTACTAATCAGGATGCTATTTAAAGTAATGAGCTATTTTGTGCATTATTTTCATATGCTTTATAATTGGCCTTTTTGTCATCTATGATCACGTGGCGGCATCATGTTATTCATAAGAAATGGCACTAGCACATCATTCAGTATAATGGTGGGTGCCAGAAATCGTACGATACGCATTAAATCAAGCCTTTATCGATGTGATGCGCAAATCGTGAAAGTCTTTAATACCCCGCACTACTGTGTACTTACAGTTCTCTGGTGGCCTCTCGTGAGAAACGAGAAGGAGGTAACTTACCTTTGAGCGGTACTGTACATGCACTCCCTCTTTTAACTCGTCACAAAATATTTCCTCGTCGAGGAGGAAAGAATACGTGACCTACGTGAACTGCCAAAATATCGACTGCACTGATTGGAGGAAATCATTTGAACGTTTCTTGCCACCCTATCAAAATCTGGATAAAAAGGCTTTTGCCCACAGATGCATGTACATGAGACTCTTGGAACAGCCATGCATAGCACACCATCACAATACTGTTACAAACTTATCCTTGAAATAACGGCAGCCAACCCAGGTATATTGAGCTTTTTGCGACTAAATGTTTTTAGTAATCTTTATTGAGAAAGCCAATTGTTGCTTTAAATAGATAAACCAGTCGGGGGAAATAGTGCCGTTCTTGGCAAGTCTTCGTTGAAGCACTCGAAGAGTTTCCGATTGTTATTATCCAATCAAGAAACAGCGCGAGCACTCACAAGTACTTCGAAAATTGTCACGCCAGCGTAGCGTAATGAGGATACATGTACCTCATATTGCTTAGCAACGTTGGGAAGAAAATCGCGGGCTCAGTCCCGTCTCGGAGGCAGATTTCGTCATCAACTGGTACTTGTTCCCCAGACTGAAAAGTGATGTAGAATACTGAGTTTATCAGTGTTGCTGTTAAATTTCATTCCAGGTCCCCAGGAAACAGGTGGGCTTTGGAGCAAGCTAAAAGAAACTTAGTGGAAAAATACTTGTTGGTAGGGATCACAGAAGAAATTGGTGATTTTGTGGCCATTTTGGAAGCAACTGTACCAAGAATCTTTAAGGGAGCGACGAAATTATTTAATGAAGGTGTTGTATATATTTTTTAAAGTGCATGAAGTCGACTAGGAGTATTGCTACCCCCACACCCATCATTACCAAAGCTTGTCCCCTGACTTAAACTACGTTCATTTTTATTACCACCCTCATTTATTTCAGTTTATTTTCTCTTAATCTTGCTTCAGGAGGGAAATCTCATCTTCGGAAGACGGTGTCGAAGAATCCCTTGGAACAGTCAACGATTGAATACTTTGAGCAATCAAAATATGGAAAATGGAAAATGAATTTTACGAATTTGCGAATAAGATTTTTCAAACGGCCAAGAAGAGAGCACTTACGACAAAGCGAGGGGTGCTAGAAGCCGTTGGAAAACAATTTTTTTACGAAAAAATAAGGCCGAAAGAGGCAAACTAAATATTATAAATTGTAATCAATAATATATAGAGGTTATTATATGCTTTTCAATTAGCACGCAACTCAGTAGCAAACGATAAATGATGACAGGAAGCCAGTATTTAACACGAAAACTTCGCTTTTTGCTTTGTTATTTTATTTATTTATTTTTTTTAATGCGCACTGGAAGAGCTGTTGGATGGTACGAATTACGCGGGCGATCTTCTGTGAAACCGTCAAAACTGTCTTGAAGTAGCCCTTTTAAAGTGCATATGAAGCGAGATGAGTTTTTGCAAATTTCGAAAATTCATATTATAAATTTGAAGCGTGTTGGGGAAAAAAATGGCCATAAAATAAGGCCTGAAAGTTGCGCTATTTTTTGGTGTAAAAAATCGCGCGGCATCTTAGGACCTCTAAATGTGGAGCGGAGGCGAGCCATCCTGGTAAGCGGCTTGGCCCGGTTAGCCGAGACGATCGAATTTCGTCTGGCATTCATATGGGAAAGTCCCGAGATGTTTGGCGTCAATATGACGTCACAACATGAGATTTCGTACCTAGTCCCTGACCAGTGTAGCACTTTTTAATGCCAAAATTGCAACTAAATTTGTATTTTGAAGAACTTTTAAGTTTGTAGTCGTTTTATTACATATTAAAAAAAAGTACGCAGTAAACTCGCTTCATATGTACTTGAGGCTGGCTGAACGTTTACGGAACGTTGAGCTGTGCAATCCTCCATTTACATGTATACAGTATAAGGTGCAGGAACACAGTTCCCTATAAATAGTATTTTTTGTTTCATAATTTCTCCATTTTTTACTTTTTTTGTAATTTTTTTACTTTTTTTAAGAAATAGATATATATCGTTTTTACTTTCTTTCTTTTGCCCCAACAACAATATCACCATTCTTAGCAAATGAAAATTATTAAAGTTTATTATTACCATTATTATTTCTTCTTCTGTGTATTGTGTTGTATTTGTGCTAAACAAATTCTCGCTATCCACCTAAATTAATCTCCAGTGTTCAAAGCAGGAGAAGTGTCAACTTCGAGTTCAGTTTTTCCAGTCCAACTATGACTTAAAAGTAACAGGGAAAAACGCTTTGAAACGACATAATTGTTAACTGTTGATCCCACATTAGTGTTTATTAGCTTTCGAACAATTGTTCCCGGTGGGTAAATAGAACGAGTATGGGAGATATCCATTCGATCCATTCTCGTTCTCAGATCCTCTTGTTTCTTTTGGTCACGTGGTTGGCGAAACGGAGGC
Organism: Desmophyllum pertusum; assembly: GCA_029204205.1. Lineage (NCBI taxonomy): Eukaryota > Metazoa > Cnidaria > Anthozoa > Scleractinia > Caryophylliidae > Desmophyllum > Desmophyllum pertusum. The sequence goes on along the minus strand of MU827779.1, from coordinate 394,251 downwards.
TCTGGTCTCAGCCGTTACCGGATGTCCGAAAATTCCGAACATCCATTCATTAATTCGTGTTGCGCATTCATTTTTTACCAGCCAATGAAAAAATTCGATTTTTTCTTGCGACCAGGGCTACTCGTTTCCGGCGCAAAGAAAACAATCGAGGAGCTCTGGGAACGAGGATGGGGAGATATCAAGAGAGGATGATCCGTGCTCCATTATATATTTTTTTGAAATCTAGTTTCGCGCCATGCTGTGTTCGAGGCTCTGACATCACGTTACTCGAACTGACCAATCGTGTTGCGCTCTTAAAATAGCTCAACTATGGACTGAAAGATAAAAATAGATTTCACAAAATTAACATTGGAAGAGACTCGTGTATGGAGGAATGCTTTTCTTTGTCATCCTCTCTTGGTGATATAGTCCTGACCCACAACGGTCAAAGGCAAAAATTAAACGCCATTTCCGGTATTTGTAAAGACGTCGAGAAGGAAACGTTGCAAGAGATGCAATATATACGAGGCAGATAACGATTATTAACTACGCATATTCGACACACTAAGCATAATTTTTCAGTAAAAGTCTTTTAACTTTTGAGATTTCACAAATCTGAGACATTTGGCAGCGTTAGTTTTGGCGGGAACTGCGTGGGCACGGGGGTGTGTCACCGCTGTGAAGTCCTGACGTCAAAATGAATATCAATTTTTGTTAGTGATTACCATACATATCTTTTACATTAAAGGAGCTACGTCACGGATGGCACATCTTGAAAAAAACTGGCCATTTTTTTCAAGTTCTCCGTTCGCAATCCGTCTTCTCCATCCTCGACCATCCTTGTTCTTATTTGGTTTATTATCACCTCTTTAGATATGAAGGTGAATGATTTTGCACTTCTCAAAAATGACAAAATATCGTAGTGTCATAGCTCCTTTAAAATATCCCCTAGTTGGTGATTTTCTTAGATATTAAATATGCTCGTCACGGCGTTGTGTGCTTGAAACTAGCGAAAATTTACTTGCCTAGCATCTAATGGGAAATAAGGGGTTTACCAACATCCAAATTGGCTTTATTTAAAGGGAAGATTGCTTCCAATTCAGTTGGAAAGCAAAACGAGAAAATCCATTCTTTAGAAGGCGAATTATTTACTATTGTTACCGAGGAATTAAAGCTATGCATCCAACTATTTAACTAACAAAATTGTTTCGGTTGTGTTTTTTCTGTGATTCTATCTTGTAAGATAATTTTAATATATACATAAATAATTCACGTGGGCAATTAATTAGCTACCGTTGTATGTTCATTTAAAATTTCATACAATTCGCGAGTGCACGGTCTCCACAGTATCGATCTGTATCCACCTGTGCCTTGGCGGGTGACTATGTACATATGGTGTACATATGGTGTCCCTAGTGCAGCCAGATATCCTATGACGACCACTTCTCCAATTAATTGGACATCCCTTGGCCATGGTATCCCTCACGTGTGGCCACTTGACGTAGACCATCACTCGATTTCCGTGAACCGTACTGTCCGTCCCGGAGGGTTCTTTGCTTAGAATTGTTCTTTGTTAAAACGGGCGATGCGGGCGGTGCAGACCCGATATATTAAAAATAATTTACACTTGATGCCATTTGACAAGCAAACAACCAATAAGAGCGTGTGCACGTGCATTATTGTCATGTATACGAAGAACTCTCCGATAAACAGTATCACGCTTGGATCTGAGAAAGTAGTCAACTGGCCCTATTTTCGAACAAACAGAAATAGGTTCTCTACAGTTTAGTGCCATCTTTCTTGATCACGTTGTACGTTGAACCGTCAACCTGATGAATGAAAACAACATTAGCTTAATTTCAAACCGTCAAATGGTAAGTTAAAGTGCTCACCTCTACCACGGATATCTTGAGTTACAGTAATTCTCGGCGTCCTTCCCTCTTAATCCACTTTTTTTAAATTTTGAAATGATTCTACATTCATAATAATTGATCGTGAGTAATGTAGGTTTCGTTTCGTGGCGAGATTTACATGTCACTTCTGACTGGCTAAAGTGGGATCTAAAATGCTATCTCCTTGTCGACAGTTGAACAAAGTTTGTAGACGGAACTCCTTATACTCTAGTATATAAACACACACACAACCCACAATCCTCCACTTTGCTCCGACGAAGGGCTAACGCTCGAAACGTCAGCTTTTAGAAATTCGCTACGGCGGTTAATTTACCTTTATCACTCCGAGTTGATAATCAACATGGTGTTTCACTTGCCGCCGACGCAGCACCACAGTTTCATTAGAAACTAATCACTTTGTCCATTTTTTTGTGTGTTTGTTTACCTTTTTGACCGATCGATTGTTTGGTTGCTTGATTCATTTATTTATTTGACTGATAGACAGAGTGGCCAATTTACTAGTTCACTGATTCTTGGTTTGCAAGTGATGTCATCGCCACCAAGTTGGTGATCACTACTAATTTAAGCTTCTAGATTGTTTGTTCCACCAACATGGCCGCCACATCTTTGTCATTTGAATCTCTCGGGATTGGTTGCAGTAAGAACACTCAATTTGTCATGACATTTAGAACACAGAAATTTGAAACTTCTTACCTCACCCGGTGGGCGTGTATTTAAAATACGACAGTTTGATTTCCTTGTCCGGACAGCCAACTCTTCTTAATCTGAAAACAAAGCAAATAAAGTAAAATAAAAGATGCACTTATTGGGATTTTGTACAACATGGTAAAATATTTTGCAACTTTTTGGTTACAGATTGTATAGTATTTTAACCGGAGTGATCTAATGCAACTGGGTTCATTACATACTGTATTTCCTCTATTAAGCCCCTAAACCGGCCTAACAAGAAGACAGAGAGAGGGAGGGAGAGAGAGAGAGAGGGGGGGGGGGGGGGGGGGGTCAATAGAGAGAGTAGCTTATTAATATTTTATCCCAGAAAGGGGGCTTAATAGAAGGAGGGGCGAAATAGAGGAAATATGGTACTCGAACCCCAGAAGGCTTTTGATAGAACAAAATCTTACTTTTTCCCGGTCCATTCAGGTCGTGCCACCAAAGCATACTCGCAGTTCAGCAAAATGTGCGAAACTACAACCTTAAGGACTGTAAAGGTGATGGTCTGGAGAGAAATATTACAACGTGAAATTGAAGAATAGAAATAAACTAAAAGGAATTGAACAAACAGAAAAAAGAGAAACAACAAGGGAAACGGAAGGAACGAAAGAAAATGAAAGGAAGGACTTATTACTCTTACAAAATTACGAATGCGTGTAAACAAAGTAATCTGGGTTGTGTATAGAGTATTGTGTGCTTCTGTTTGTTTTGTTTTAGGTTATTTTGTTGTTGTTGTTGTATCTGGTCATTGGTGTGCGTGATTCCTGTTTTGTTTGCTCCAGTATTACCTGTCCCGGACAGTGATGATTTTTGGGCGTGGCTCTTCATTAAAGGGTCCGTATCCAAATATGATATGATCTATTAAAGCCTACAAAACAAAATAACAGCAACAAATTGATTTCTAGGGACGTCGAAACTGCTACCAATAGAAACAGAAGAATATATTTTCTCTGCCACAAAATCCATTCATTAGCACCATTTAATATTCATTGTCGACCACGAAGTCATGCTTCCACGAAGATTTGAGTTGTTCGCCAGACTGAAGAGAGGATAATCAACGAGAAGGATTCACTCATATATGGATGTCTTCCAATTATATGTTTTCAACTTCCTGTCCACAGTTCAGCTATTTTAAGAGTGCTAGCTGATTGGTCAGTTCAAGTGATGTCATGTCGGAGTCTCGATCACAAGGAAATCTTAAAAAATAACTTTTACAATATATAAATCTAGAAGAAAATAATACAAAATGGCGGGAACCTATTAATAGATTTCAAAAAATTATCATGGTGCACGGGGAATCCTTCTCTTAAATCATCCTCTCTTGTCACTCACTCATCCTCGTTATGTCTGTGTGGCACACGAGGCTTATTCTTGGTAATTGTAGTTCTCTTCAAATCAAAGGGCATTGTTATGGTATCTGGCTGTTCTGGTGGAACCGAGGTTATAATCACGGTATTTTGCTTTTTTAATTGTTTCCAGTTGTGTTCGTGCAGCTTTATTGTATATCGGAGATCATTCGTACCTAACCTTTTTGTGGTCAGCTCAAAACATTATAATTCTCAATGATTTCCACACAATTCTTTTAATGTTAGTTCCGAGAACCTGGTGGTACATCAACACAACATTCGCTTGATTTATTATTTTCTTTATCTTCACTAGCATTCTCACAGCTTGGCAATGCACTGATATATAATTGACGAGAAATGACATGTTACAAGAGAGCATACTCGCTTGCATGTCACTGTGGGGAGTTAATAAGGATTATAATAAATTTACCTCGTTTTCAAAACGAGACGGCATGAATTTATTGGGCTGATCAAATATGCTTTCGTCTCTGTGGGCCATGTGCACGTTTGCTACCAGAAGTTCGTCTTTTTTGATGCTGAATCTACCACTCTCTGAGTCCAGAATGAAGTTATCTCTGTTAACGATAAAAAGACAGATCATGCAATTATTTTAAAGCAACACTTTGGTATTTATCTAACGCAGTAACTGTATGATATATTTCAAAGTAAGTGTTACACGGAGGCATACAGAATTGGTCTCTTACTCAGATAAAGTTAAAGTCCCAAAGCAAATAAATTTTTGTTACAGGTAAAGTGAGAGGATATATCGCTCAGCACCAATAATTTTATTTTCTTTGTTTTATCAGCCAATCAAATTTGAGGAAAAATCGAAGCTGGTGCTGACCGAAAGGATCGCGGCTCCTGGGGACGAGAATGCCTCTTTACCACCCAATCCAAATATATATACCTTACTTGTTCACCCGGCCGACCCGCACTTAGAATGGCGACTATATAAAAACCGGCCTGTATTCGTTATTTTTCTTTCAAAATACGAAATACACAGTGTACATTCAGCTTGCATGCACGTCACACTTACTTGGTTCTCCCAAAGAAAACCGGCACTGGTGGGTGCATGCGCAGTACCTCGAGGATGAAGTTGTTCAAGTGCGGCATTTCTTTAAAAGCCTCCACGGACAGGTTTTGGTGTGATAACACTGTTATGATTTCATTTTTCATTTTCTCTTTGTATTCCGGCTCCAATACATATAAACGGGCCATACAGGTCCTCAAGGCGCCGGACACACCGCCATACGAATTGAAACTGTAAAGGAAAATATGGAAATATTTTTTTTAACCTGTACAATTGAAAAACATTAAGAGAGTACAATAAATTCACGAAGAATTTAAGAAGAGCTCCCGTATTTATGGAATAAAAAACGTTTTGATAAAAAGCTATTAACCAGGCGTTGGATTTGCATCCCACCCAGGAAGAGTAGCAATACTCTTAGTAGGCTTCATGATGGAGAAACCGGGATAAGCTCCGGCAGTGTAAGCCAGTTTGGCGCGGCTTTGCCTACCTGAAACTGATTGTATTGACCCTATAGGTATAGTTGTATTAACATGGCTGATATTCAGTTATAGCATGAGCTATAGGAAACGTGGTTTTGACTAAATAAAAGCAACGTACTTACAAAGAAGTAGTTCTTTGTCTTTAATTGCCATCTCAGCCGACTCTACATTCGGTATTAAGGATAAAACCACAGCTTTGTATCCAATTGAATCGTCAGTGCTTTCTTTACGCTTTGGTAACCAAGCTTTTATTGAATCGGAGGCCCGGATGCTAAGCTTGGTCTAATTTGAATTTTTGACTAACGGTAAAAATCACTGGGTAGGAAGACAATTCTGATCAATCGTTTGAAGCTCGTAAGACGGCCGGGTGGCCATGCCCAAATAAGGAAGTTCAGGGTGGCCACCTTGGGGGGTCTCAAACGAGCGGGAAACCTGGAATCGAAAATTTTCTCGGAAGACAGGTCAGTTCGAATTTCGTTGAACTTTTCGAGGTAAGAAATAATTAACACAGCTACTGGTAACATCCACTTTTCAACTCATATACTCAAATTTAGCTTATAATCTTGTCCAAAATTAGAACATCCCTTTATTTTCTCTCTTCAAACAGCGACTGTGCGATCTTAGAGGAGTTTTCTTCGTAACGATGAGAACTATTGTTGTCGATTCAAATGGACCGGACAGAGAGAACTATTCGTTAAATAAGCCAGCTTTTATGCCCTCGATATCAAACGAATAGCGGCTGAGGAGACAATAAAAGATAAAGAACTACTTCATTGTAAGTTATTTGCTTTTATTCAGTCGAAATTTATTTAATAAATTCCTGTTTACATTTTTCATGTCACCATCCCCGTGGGGAAAGTCTTGATTTTGTCGCAGTTTTTCTACTAACTGGGGGACAGAGAGTTTTCGTTGACCTTACCAGCTGACCACGAATTTGAAAAACAATGCCCATTGTTTTCTCGGCTCTGTGATTGGCCAGAAACCCAAATCTCCTAGCAACGAAAAAGTTCTTCCTACCCAGTGATTTTTTATTGGCATGTGAACCACAAGCTTAGCATCCGGGCCTCCGATTTCAATAAAAGCTTGGTTACCAAAGCGTAAAGAAAGCACTGACGATTCAATTGGATACAAAGCTGTGGTTTTATCCTTAATACCGAATGTAGAGTCGGCTGAGATGGCAATTAAAGACAAAGAACTACTTCTTTGTAAGTACGTTGCTTTTATTTAGTCAAAACCCACGTTTCCTATAGCTCATGGTTATAGCTTGTAGTTCTTACTTGAGCATGAATAAAATGTCCATCAAGGCTTGTTCTTCTGAGATGCCTGCATCGTGCGCTGTTTTGAGAATGTTTGTGATAGCTGGACTCTCTCGGAATGACGTCTTTAAGCAGCTAGCACCAGCTAATGCTTTCCTCAGTGCTCTAAGAATTTGAGGTAATATAAAGGCACTATAAATAAAGGTATTTCTAGGATTAGGAGCAAACAGGACAAAAGACTGGCAAGTATTTCTGTATAGAAGAACTACATTTGTTACAGAACGTGATAGGGAGAATAATCAATCAACCAATCAAACCAGCTAACCAACTCAATAACCAACTAACCAACCCAACCCACCAACCAAACCCAACCAACCCAAACCCAACCCAACCAACCAACCAACCAACCACCAACCCAACCACCACCAACCAACCCCAACCCAACCAACCAACCAACCAACCAACCACCAACCAACCAACCAACCAACCCAACCAACCAACCAACCCAAACCAACCAACCCAACCAACCCAACCAAACCAACCAACCAACCCAACCAACCAACCAACCAAACCAACCCAACCAACCCAACCCAACCAACCCAACCAACCCAACCCAACCAACCCAACCAGCCAACCAACCAACCAACCCACCCAACCAACCCAACCCAACCAACCCAACCCAACCCAACCAACCCAACCAACCAAACAACCAACCAACCAACCAACCCAACCAACCAACCCAACCAAACCCAACCAACAAACCAACCAAACCCAACCAACCAATCAACCAACCCAACCAACCAATCAACCAACCCAAACCAAACCAAACCAAACCAACCAACCCAACCAACTAACCAAACCAAACCAAACCAACCAACCAACCAACCAACCCAAACAAGCAAACAAACAAACAAACCTAGCCAACCAACCAACCCAACCAACCAACCAAACAAACCAACCAACCGAACAAACCCAACCAACCAACCAACCCGGCCCACCAACCATTGGCGATCAATTAATTAATCAATCAATCTACGAATGAATGGATATCAAACCTTCCTTTCCCCCAGCTCCCTTTGAGACACGTGTACATGGAGTGTGGATCCACTCTGACTCCGAAAAAAGCTTCAGTAAAAATATCACTTGTGAGATGCATAATGCTCTGTTCCCACGTGGATTTCAATTTGGAATCTGCAAATAAATGCGCTCCTGATTACTTGCTTCCCACGAAAAGTACTGTCGTTCTATAAATGTTATTCTTGACATGTTTCGTCTTGTTGTGCAAACGAAGCGTTTTTGCCACATGGAACGTTCATTTTTCAGACACTCAGTTCAATATTTAGTCGCTAATGGACTATGATGGAATAAGTTCTTGAGTTCATGGTAGTCTAAAATACATCATTTTCACCTATCTTAATTACTTAATTACAAGCACCATTGGCACATGGCAAGCGAAGAAATGAGTGGCAATTTTTCTCCACTCGTCTCGTACATTTAACCGCTAGACTGAGTTGCTTATGTGAAGCTGTTTGCCCCGGGCTGTTTGCCTCTCTAACCACAGAACAGGGTCCGCCAGGAGTTTTGGGTATTGGATGTACGGTATATATACGATTAATTATATTTGGAGATTTAATCAATAGATATCCAGTTAAAAGAACAAAATCCCTTTCCGATCTAGACTATATATGTTATCTTTTGCAGTGTTCTAATTTTAGGTATATTTTTTTTAAAGCGGTATATATTGATATAAATACTACTCCCTCCCCTGGACGACCCCAAGCTAGCATGCCATAAGTGTGTGTATATATGGAGGGTCAAACGTACTATGAGTGCTAAGTTATGGTTCCTCATACAATTATTATTATTTTTTTTTACTTTACCTGCGTTTTGCCATATCGTGGAATATTCTTTGATAATTTTTACACTCGTTTCAAATATTTTACTCTGCTGAGCTATTTCGCAAATTTGTAACAGAAATGTCTTTTGCTTTTCGTGAGGAATTCCATTTGAGAACATAGAAGGCGTGTATCCATCCAAAAGCACCGTGTTGTAGTTCAGTCTCCCAAAAGCTGGCTCCTTATAAATCTGATAATTAAAAGAACAGAAAAATAGAATTGGTGAGTGGGATGGTTAAAAAACCCGTTATGAACTAACAATAACGGTAGTTGGTAGATATGTCTTGCACCGATCGACATAATAGTTCATCAATATTCTCTGCAAGCTTCTGTGGTACCGTTTCGTGATTTATCTCATCGATTTATTTCGCATGCGTAGCCCTGATTGATCTTTAGGGAGCTTGATTTGGGACAGTAACCTTTTCAGTTCCACACAGAATCCCCAAGGTGTATATCGGTAAAAGGTAAATTCTGCACTAGCGCCAAATTAAGTGAGCTTATCCCGGTTTCCATGAAGGGACTAGCAGTAAAATAGTTACTCCCCCTGAATTAGATGCTGGTCCATCGCAGATTATTTCCTGCAGTTAAGTCAGGTTTCCCTGACAATTTGCCCAAAACACAATACAAGGACCCCGGCCAACGCATTAACAGCGAATTGGGCTGCCATCATCGATCCCTGCTAAGTTGTCAAAGTTTATATTCAAAGCTGTATCCGAGAGAGTAGTTTTATTTGAGAAAAATAATGATATATCAATATTCACAATCAAAATTAGTATTCGTGTGTTTAATGGAATCGCGTTTCTGGCAACAAACATAAAATGTATTTCTCACTGGTTAAATGACACAGGATAAAAATAAAGTTTGCTGACCTTTTCCATGTCAAACAGGACCTTGATCCCTTTTTTATCACAAATGTGGATACCTTTGACGCCCATGTTGATTCTAAAGACAGAGGATTTATACTTGTCTCTTTTCCCGTAGAAATATCCATGGCCCTTCTATAAAGAAATTACAAAATATACATTTTCTAATTAGTCTTTAATTTTTAATTTCTTTAGCGAGCTTATTTAGCTCCTAGGTGATACGTGGATAAATAAAGTATTGTATTGTATGTTAACGTTAACATTTTTTATGTTTTCACGGCATAAAAAAATAGGCCAACAAATCACGTTCGTTTGCCAAAGCGTTCAGATGAGCCACTGAAAACTGAACATGGTTAAAACTGCAATTTTGGTTCGGAAAAACACATTACTTCATGCATAAAGATAACACGAACTTACAAGTAAAGCAGGATTTATTGAGATACAAATAAACATAACAAGACTGTGATCCGCATGGGTGGACAGTGTACAGACGATCGAGAATGTCACCATGATTAGTTACCAACATTGTTTACTGTTTCCACACCAACTTACGTCACATTTCACAGATTGCGCAAAAGGCCTATTTGTTTTCTAGAATTGATATATTATTGTTGACTGATCAAGCGACAACCCTTCACGTCGATCTTACTATTTTGCTATCACGTTCCATCAAAGACAAAACAAGAAATAGTCCTACAAGGGTAATGGAAAAATTTCTATCCATTCTAATCATCGCTTCAAAGATAATCTCACTCGTTGTTAGATATTTCGACTAAGAATCAGGCTAAACAACTGGAACATAAGAACCCGATATTTTATTCTTCGATGTCGCTTCGTCTTACGCGATCAGAATTCATTCCAAGTTTTTTTTTACCGATAAGTACATGTAAATCAAGAATCTACGACAATATAATAAAAACAACTTTACCGCAAAAATCAACATAAATGGGATTTGGCTTAGAATGTACTAATTAGAATGTGACATTTTTGCCTTAAACCCGCCTTGGCTCTCGGATAATTTTCAATTTTATCGGCCCTTTTAAAAAGTATCTCCTGGAGACGCTGTCTTTCCCTTTTTGCATGCTTGTAGTGATCCATAACAGTATATTGCTTCACCTTATAAAAGAATCATGATGACGCAAGCCACTTATATTTCAATTGGCAATTAGCATCACAAAAAGTACATCAACGTGGTTTGAGTCAGTTTTGCATGTCATTAACCACTCCTCGAGAAACGAAAAAAAACAAACATTGGAATCTGTCTTACGGCAAGAACGCGGAGACTGACATACGTCAATCACATTTTTGCGATACCACTGTATAAGCCTTTGCAATCAGATGATTATATAATTGTTCCCATTAGTAAGATAAACGAGACTAAAATAAAACGACTTATACACTGGGTGTCACTTGGCCCGTCAGATTTCTGAGAAGAATTTATTAGAAAGACATTTGGCTGCCGCTAATTAGACGTTGCTAACTACGTTTGTTATTCACGTATTACATTATAAGTTTATTATTTTTCACAAAGCACTGAATCAAACATATCTCAAAACAAAAATAAAGTCGGTTAACTATGAAGTTTTCGATTTAATCTAACACGGCCGTTCTGAAGGGTTAAAAACCGTCCTACGAAGGTTCAATAATTGGTCGTCTGCAGAACTAAAGTTGTACGGTTTACATCTTGAATCTTTCTCACGGGTTCCCAAAGAACAACTGTGTTTTGACCTCGTAAACAAAAGGCGAAATCGTCTTTTAGTTACTGTGTTGTTCTGAATTACCTTGCTGCTACATGAAATTCATGTGGTTTGTACCGCTACTCGGTGTACAACAAAGTTTGATTAAAAACCTGATCTTGTTCCGAAGCATAGTAGATTCACGTGAAGATCATGGTCGAGAGCTTACGGTGTGTTACCGAAAGATTCCTTTGACGGCTTGGTGGCTTCATGGTGATAAAAAGGGTGCAATGCTCAGTTTACAACATCTTGCAGATGCATATGAACTTGGCTTTTGTCAATAGCAACGGCTCATTTGTAAAGAGATGTGTGTTCTTGTCACTTAATTCAGTCAAAGCAGTTTTGTCTAAGGAACCATCCGTGAGATAAAACCTTCATTCGAACACCGACAGTGTACAATTTACATTCAAATGCGTTTCCAATTAACCTCCACCTACCGTAACTAGGTTGACAACGTGAAAAAGCTTCCATTTGTCATTTCCTGGAACTTCTTTCTCTTCGCAATCAGGTGAAACTTGCATAGTACTTGTCGGAACTGGCCTTTTCGGGCTGCAGCACGAAATCAGAAGACACACACTTTAGTCAAGATTTGGTGAACTTGTTTGTCATTATCAAGTCATAGCCCAATGAACATACCAAAAAGCACTTCACACCGACATTGAAATTCCGGTGCGGTTTTACATAAAAATGACGCGCTTACCTCTAGCTTCAATGTTGTTAATTTGTCACCGAATCACTATGCAGGCATTACATGTATTTCATTGTCCGGGACTCGTAACTGACCAAGAGGGTAAGTTAATTATGGTTTGTTTATTAGCGACATCTGTTACGCAGTGAAAGACTGACATAAATTTGCATGAACATTGTGTTAGCAGGAGTGATATATCAATAACAAAGGAAATGTGCAACCACGCGAATCACTTGTTGCGCAAAGTCATTATACTTACAGAAGCCATAGAATGCAAGACATATACAAAGCTGGACCGCTGGGGCGAGTAAATGACACTGCTACTAAGTTGATTCACATTTTTGATAACTATGCTTTCTTTCATAATGAAAATCCTTCAGAAAATATATCATGCCGTTCCTATACTCACAAAACCAGCCAGCTAAATCTTATATTTCTCAAAACTGATTCTTAACAAATTTGACGTGAGCCGCCAAAGGAGGAGCACTTGCCGTTCACCTCTCGTAACTACTGGGTATTCATCTTTTTTCGCCGTTTTAAAGAATTCACCTTTCTGAATAGACATGATTGTGCACGCTGACGTATAAAAGCTAAAGGAAAATTAATTTGTCTTTGCAGAACGTACCAACCCTATCTTGGGGTATCGAATGGTCTTTGCGAGCACAGCGTTTTTCTTTGCGAGCACGAGCATCGATAAAAGTTAGCATTGCGAGCAGCGAGCACTCTGCAAAAACTACCTTTACCAAAAACCGAGCATGCGAGCACTTGTAAAAATATGCCGGCGAGCACGAGCAAACGAGCACCCACTAAAATGTTGCGAGCAATTCGAGCAGAAGCCTAATTTTGCGAGCACTTGAAAATTTGAGCGACCCATTCGATACCTATCTCCGGCTTTCTTTTTCTCACTTTCCTCCATTTTGTTCAAACCGACCGGCTCGAAATATTAAATGTTATAAATTCTAAGAATTTGGTGGTAGATCAAGACACGGCCTACTTGGTCCAATGTTAGTGCGTTGATATCAAAGGAGAAATTATATGTCAAACTGCTGAGTAGTCGGTGGACCACGGGACTATTTGAACTGAGTCATTGATAAAAGGTCATGTCAGTGACGTCAAATCTGGTTACCATGGTGATGTTGTAGTCCATCTAAACACCCTTATTTTGACCCCCACATATTAAATCATTCAATACATTGGGCTGCGAGAGAAGTTAAAACTAGTCAGAAAATTAATAAACGGATCAACTGTTTGCACCTCTGGATGGTGTTTGATATTTCTTAGCACAATGTAGCCGGATTCTAATTGGGGTATGCCGATCGACGAAACTGATTACACGTTATGCTGGATTTCGAAGCAATCCAGTTCAGCTGTACAATTGATCGAACAAGTGCGAGTTCGTACGGCCGAGAAGGCTAGCAACTAGTGTCATGACCATGATTCGCCCTACATGATTCCTCAAATTAAAGATATTTGAAATACAGTTTAATAGAAGCCTTCAGAAGATAATGTTTTTGTAAAAATATATCCTCCTTTAAGATGTTTATTTAGCATAGACATATTGACCTAATTTTTCTATGCTGAATTAAGATTTCCGATCGTTGTGTTGTCATTTTGAGCTGTCATGGAAACAATTGTAAACGTAGCGCTATTTCTCAGGAAATGTAGACTTATGCTCTGCTGTTTGTGGAGAGTATGTTTCTTCTAGTCATCAGATATCTAGGCATCATAATGTTAGATATAAACTCAAACTAGTGTCACAAAGAAATTGTATTTAGTCTATATTAACTGACACAGTATCATTAGTAATTAATGTAAGAAATTTCTCCTTAACAGCTGTTAGTAATTGGTAATTTGGTCGGTTACCTTCAGCCGCCGACGAGGTTTAATCAACAAGCAAATGCAATAAAGAAGCGAAGAACAACGGCCCTGTATACCTCTGGCATTGAATGACGAGTGCCTTGTAGCGAGCCTGTGCTCTGCCAAGCTTTACAAGCGTTCAAGTCCGTCCGTACGTTTAACAGCGCCCGTGGACGCTGATAATTCCAATCCGTCCAATAGGCGCGCAGTGCCGCAAAAACGTATCGTTTACATCAGGGAGAAACACGATCAGGAAGATGGAGATTCGTCATCGCTTTTTTCCTCTTGACATTGAATCCCAAGTTTGGATTTTATTGCCACGAAGAACCTGCAAGAACGATTTTGCACCCAGTTCGAACTTTGGTAGGGAAAGGAACCCGTCCGCAGGGGATCCTCGTTGTACCAGTGTCAGGGGTTGAAAATCGTGTTTTGGTCCACTTAGGGTATTCCATTTCACATTTTTCAGTTACTATAATGCAGATGGTACCTCTTAGAGTGTGTTTTCAAAGTAAACCGAAAATAAACAAGAAATAGTTGTCAAGAACTGAAATTTACATTAAAAATGCATTTTGTCTGGAACTTAGACTATCAAAGCTAACTTGACATGTGAAACCAAAAATCTAATCTACATGATTCTAACACCAAATTCAAACCTACAACAGCCGCCGAACATTTTCTCTCTTGGCCTAATTATATTCAGTGCCAACGCCATATGCAGTTAAACCCCATTGAAATAATGTTTTCCAAGAGACTCTATACGTCTAGTAAGGCCAGGGAAGCGTTTTTAATCCCAAACTCAGGCTAGAACACTTGAACCTTATGGCCTCGACATCCGAGAGAGGCATACCAGATTATTTTATAAATATTTTTATACTGTCAATCATTATTTATCAGTCTTACCCATTTATTTTGCAAAAACTATAATCTCTATAACACGTGAATTTTATTTCCTCATTGTGCCTGAAGAAGGCAGGTTTGTCCAGCTGAAATATAACTGATACCTCTGACTTCAAAAATCTACGTTGTATCGGTATCTGCTTCTAAAGTAATTTTTCATATAAGATCACTAGTTTGATCCAGCAGGACGGTTGTTCACGTTGTTTGCTTCAACATTTCCTCGCATTTTTAAACTTAGGCTACGCACCCAAAAAATAGATTCTGGTCCCTTTATAGGTTTTTTTTATTCAAAATTTCAGACGAGCATCGGATCCCCGTCACTTTAAAATGGGAGTCCTAATCCAGGGAAAGCTTAAACTGCATTGTGCCTTTAACTGTACAGGACAAACCTTACGGACAGGGTTTGACAAAACCGTGGCTAATCCTAAACTGGCCAAGCTAAACATGTTTTCTCTGTGTTTCCATAGAGTTATGGTAACACTCGTGAAAGTTTGGGAGAACTCGACATTGCTATGGAAACACTCGCCTGCGGCTCGTGTTTCCACAGCATTTCTCGTTCTCCCAAACTTCACTGCACTCATGTTACCATAACTCTATGGAAACACGGAAAACGTTTTATATTTGGTATATAGAACATAGAAACCATAGAAACCATAGAAAACAGAGGATGTGAAAATCATGTTTAATGATGTTTTGATGTCGCGTCTCAATCTCGCGATTATATTGTTTTTTACCCTTCCCTGTCATTATTATTATTAAATGCGCATTGTTGTGCTACAGGCATGCGCATTGCTGTGCTACAGGCACTTTAAACTCCCTTTCGTAGCGGCCACAATGAGAACCATGAATACTCAAAGGAATGCTGGTTTTTACTTCATGTTATACAGAGACATAATTGTACATAGTCATGAAGGTTTCATATAAAATGCATGTGCACTCTTGAATAAACGAAAAAAAATGATAACAACAGTGTGCAGGCTGTACCATGAAACAGCGTTTCGAGTTATCAATGATAGGTATCTTATGCTTTATACCCCCTAAAAGCTACTAATGAAAATATTAACTACAGATAATGATGCCGCTGTTCGCGAATCTTGCCACATTCTTTACACGCTTATCGACTACCTTGCTTTCAGTAAATATTCTTGATATACACAAGGAGTATGATGGAAAAATAAACACGTGTTCAATCTCTGCTTGCACAATATGGCTTGAATTCCAAAACGAGTACTGAGAGAACAGAAGCCGCTTTGAACAAATCAATATCCACGTCTGACAATTTTACGCGCTCTGACCACAGCAAAACACTGCTCAAGGGATTAACATTAAGCTCGTTGCACTTGTCAAATCGGGCAGCCACCCTCTTCATCAGGTTCTTCCACTGGACACTCGTCACCACCAGCAGGACCATCGTTCATATCTTCATCACTGCTAGAGCTATCAGGTTGGTCAGGGAGCAACAGCTCTTCCTAAAAAAGAAACACAATTGCATTTGTAGTCGACTTCGTGTTTTACAATCATAGGAGTGATCACTGCGAAGTCCAATAAATTCAAACTAGACATCAATCTCAGTCACAAAAAGAAACCACCCAATATATATTTTTCTTTTACAGGCTTGAGAGCACATCAGAGCCTGGGGGTGTAACTGGAAGTGGTCATCTACTAAAGATGCTACCAGAGAGCTTACCAAAAGCATGAAACCAATACGAGATCTAATATTGAGACATACCAACAAGCCCCAAATGTCATAAATCCATCTACTAAAATATGCTACTTAGTACTAGAGAGCTTACCCGGCCAAAGGCATGTACTTTGGAGACATCCGCACTACCAAGACCAAAACTTCATAAATCCATAGTACTATATAAATGAAATTAATGCATATTTAATAATACCTTGTCTCTTGTGTACTTGAAGTATTTCAGCCGAATGGGTTCGTCTGGATTTCCATAACGAACGAGTCTAAAAAACAACAACAGATACATAAATTTATAATCAAGTGACATGTTCGCTACTCCAATGTATAGCATTTCTTCTAAAATTCCAAGAATGTACATTAGAGGATCACCGGTCACACAACATCAGCAAGACACGAGTGTATAACAACAAAAACACATTGTGCAGGCCTCGAGTGAGTTAATACCAGGGGCGGATACAGACAATTCAGAAACAGGGGGTCGTAGCAGTTGTGGCGAGAGAGGCAACCTCGCACCTAAGGGGGTGCGGGGCATGCCCTCAGGGAAATGCAAACATCTATTAAGTTCTCTGAGATGCTATTTCCTGCATTCTGGGAGCGTTTGTGACCTGCAAGTTTCCTTTTATTGACACAACCCCTTAGCATGATAAAAAAGTTCTTACGATTTGTCAGTCCAGAAAGGTTTCTCTTCCAAACTCCAGTCGCAGAACATGATCAAGTAAAGAGCAAAACACTTGATTGTGACGTATCCGACGTTCTGAAAAGATAAATAGTTTGTAAGTTATTTCCATAATGTTAGTATAAAAAGCTAAGAAAGACAAATATAATAAAAAACCAGTGGCGAGGAGGCCTAAGAGAAACAACAAGGCTTTATATGTAGCATAGAAATCATGTTCGATTTGACGGTCGCATCACGTGACTTACCGTTCCAGTACACTTGTGGTTGTCAGGGGAGGGTGGGTCTGACAATGGACCGTGAGTGCAGATCAGTTTGGATTTTAGGCCCTAGGAAAAAAAATCACGTCTTCAGAACTTTTGACCAATAACTAACCGAGCCCTGGTTGGATCGTTAGTGTGTTGTGTTCTCGGCCAAAGACATAAGACATTTTACTCTCACAGTACGTCAGGTCCTTCCAGACAGGAGCATTATAAAATATGTACCAGCTAACTGTTCGGGTAACCTGAAAAAATGTTGTGGGATATAGCCTGCAATGGACTAGTATCCCATCCAGGTGTAGTAGGAATACTCATTAAGGTGGTATGTCCAAGATTGACCGAAAATGAGATGCACGCTCCTCATGCATGATAGACATCACAAAGTGTCCTCATTGATAAAAGTTCACCAAAACACACATAATTTTGTCAATATGAAGTAAAAAAAAAACAATACCTGCGTTTAATCCTGGACATAAGTGTAAGGTGGTTACTCGATCGTAGCATGAAGTGACTAAAGTGTGAAGATAGACTTTATCTTTTAACTGAGTCCACCTTAAAGTACAATTCAATACATTCTAAAACACGAATAAAGAAAATTCGAGAAACTCATCGGAGATGATACTGTCTTGCTTTACCACAAAAATCGTAAAAAGTAACGTTAATAGAAATGTCTGGAAATCAGAGGACTTTTTTCACCAAGTAATGCATTCCTTTGAAGTAGCCGGTCACTAACCTTGGCGTTAAATCTTGAAGGATCAAATTCATTCACGCTCTTGCTGCCAGGAACACCAAAAACCTTACGATCTCTCTGAGCTAGATGACAGCTTCCTACCATCCTTTGTCCCTTGTCAATTTTGTAAATTCCAGAGCTGGACTTCAAGAAGAAGTTCCTCCTGTTATCACAACCAAACAAATTAGCCAAAAAAAAAGCAATTTCATGTGCCCATCTTGGTTAAAAGAATATTCATCCTATAAAAGCATTACAACTGCATGTACGTATGTTTGAGAGCAGCCATGCAACTGAAGATAGGAGAGAGTCGAAAGGACTGAGTGAGGGGTTGGAAAAAGGGTAAATTCGAAAGGAAGGGTGGAAAAAGGAGACTTGGTGATCTTAGAAAGCATTGACGCAGTACGCATGACATATACTGATCCCTCGCCAGGTCACATTGCAGGCTCAATACTCAGTGTTTAGTTGCGTGCACGCGAGGTTGCGATGTGGTTATTTTAACCCGCCATGTCAGTTGGTCTTACACGTGTGTTGCGCCTCGCACATTTTTGATTCAGTCGACGCTTACCTGGCGATTCCAAAATATAATGCGACCGGTGGATACATCCTAAGAACCTGGAACAAAATAAGCGTATCTGTGTTAATACGTATATTCTTCTGCTCAAATTGAACTTTCTTACTAACGACAATTCAAACATTAAACCACAAGAGAGAAGCATATCAAGGATCTCTGGCGGCATGGACGACAAATTTTATCTTGGTTATCTTGTTTTTTGATTTACCATAAGAAAAAAATTCAAACATCTCTTCAGATGAATTTAGCCATATTAAGTGACTGTGCACTCTCATGAAGCTATTGGTAGAGTATGCGCCGCTATTCTTGTCAAGTCATATCAAATAGGCCTTTCGCAGCAATTGGCTGCATGATAAATCACAGACTACAAATGGTGCTAAAACATACATTTATCAGAAACTCATACGGGTAGATCGAAATTGCAAAATAGTTAAATTTTAGCCAAAAAGCTCGACCATTGAACTTTTAAAAATGCAGATTGTTTGGGCTTGTGTGGTGGCGAACAATTTTAAAGGGTTGAAATAACTCAGTCATCTAATTTTGAGAGCCACAAGAAGGATTCAGAATAAAGCTTCAGGTTTTGACACAATCAGTATCCAATATAAGGGGTAGTGAATGGTAAAATTCGAGACTAGCCGAGACGCCGATACCCTAGTTTAAAAATCCGAGCCCGAGACTTGGTGCTCCAAAAATCCAAGCTCGATACACAGTGATCCAAAAATCCGAGAAAATAGAGTATAAAAGAAGCTGAAAGAGTATTTACAAATCTTTTTCTACTCATCCCAAACTTGTGAATCGGCTTACCAACGTTACCACAGCGAGTTTACAGCGTGTAAGCTTATAATTGGGACTAGTTTCTCTTACTTCGCCGTTGTTTTATTTGGTTTTCGCTAGTAGCAACGAAATGCTCGTAAAGAGCTTTGCGATGAATTTGAGCATGCAGACTTTGCGAAATTCAAAATTCGAGACCTGGAGACCGTCCAATTTCTGGCGAGCCTGAGATTCCGAGACGCTTTATTTAAGCGCCGAGATTCCGAGATTCCGCACCCGACAGTTTGAGACTCAGCTTAAAGATTCATCATTTTTGATAGACCATTCGCTACATCTAATATACTCAATCTACCGACATTTACCTCACAAACTAAGTTATCTAGTTTCTTCATTTTGTGGAGTGTCTTTAGATTCAGTCCAATTGGTCCCAGGCAGTCTCTGATCTCATTCTTTATTTCTGTCCGTTCCTCGCACGTCATGATTGACAGGCGAGCAGCTACTGACCGCATGGCTGCTCCAGTACCAGGGGCGCCATTGAAACTGTGAAGAGATTGTAAACGGTTTGTTCAGGCCTGTCGATTTGGACAGCAGAAAAAACTGCCCTTTACGTAGCTGCGTTGTCACTGTGTTTAATAAAATATCCCATGATAAATTCGAACTGTAGCCTTCCTGCAGTCCCGGAGGATCAGCGCTCTAGGTTATCGCCTCTGATGTTGGGACAGCCGGTCTGTTGTGACTATACCACGCGTCATTTATAGTACAGGATAAACCCTTCAGTTACACAGTTTTTTAAGTGCATAGTTGCGGGAATTTTCCAAAAAGCTGAAAGTGGATTATCTTCTCTTAATTGGGTATCTATTGATTTTCCAAGCATTCTTCCTCCTCTCAAACATTCGCTAGCTAACCCACGACATTTTAGTCGATTTTGCATGCGGTTGCATAGAAGCTAATTAACTCGACTTGTCGGTTACGTTTGGGGCTCTTACGTAAAGCAATAGAGTGACGTGTAACCCCTGTAAAATACCTTAAATTTAGCACGGAAACACGGGTTGGTTCACTGACATTACACCGGGGGAGAAAGTGTAACACATAGCAAGTTATAGTGGGTAAATTTTTTAACAGTGTACATTACAATGACTAAAACGGACTGTTCATGTATACGTCATGATGTGGAACTAATTCTTTATAATCAGAAAAGAGCATCTCACTTCAACATCCAAAGAATCTCCAGCACCGCCTCTTCTTCAGTCAGACCGTGTTTGGTGGCCTCTTTTAAGACTGGCTCAATATCAGGAGAATTTGCGATGGCATCTTTCAAATGGTTAAATGCGTGAAGTGCTTTCTTGTATTTCCCAGTTGGTTTCCCGAAGCATGTCCTGTGTGATAATAGCAATTCAACTTTAAAAAGAGCAATTCACCACTGCTACATGTAGGCATTAATATTAAACAGAGCCATGCAAGATATTTACTACATCATGTCAAGAAGGTAATGTCGTCCAGTTCTGTAGACGTTTTGCTACCGTACGCGTAGAACCGTTATCGTCTTAGTATTTCAGTAAGTTTTTGATTGTCTGGTTAACCACGGGTTTGTGGTAAACAAGCCTTACGACGCATTTCAACTGTCGTGTGAGTTGGGCTAAACCCGGTTACGATACCAGACATGATTTGAAGCGGCATTATAATACAGTCGAACCTCCCGTAAGCTGAAACCCTTGGGACCAGAAAAAGTGTCCGCTTAAGAGAAGTGTCCGCTTATGGGAGGTTCAAAATGTAGTGTTTGTATGCAGCTGGAAACAGTGTCCCCTTACGAGAGGTGTCCGCCTGCGGGAGGTGTCCGTTAGCGGAGGTTCGACTGTATATAATTATACTGGAAATCAATTTCTGTAAAAATCCTTATATATTTCGTCTTCATGTAGTTCTCTTGTTTGTCTCTGCGGGAGTTCCAGTGCTAAGAGCAGTGACCATTTAACTTTTGAGAATTTCTGTTGAGTTAACTTACTTTTCCTCCTTGAGAACTTCAAATCGCCACTGTATAAAGCTGTGTCCACTCAGTCTTATTCCCAGCATGGATTCACTCAGCACGTCCATGGCAAGATGAAGTATTCTTTCCTCCCATTCCTCTTGACTTGGGTTACCCATACCTGTGACAACAAAATAATGAATGGAGAACTCGACTAACTCGAAAAATACATTATTTTTTACACACAGAAGACTTATGTCCGAGCCAAAGGAGAACGAGAATCGGAAGGCTGAGAGTTGTTGTTGTTGTTGTTGTTGTTGTAAGTAAAGACTTTAATGAGCATTATGATTATTTACATGTATGCTACTTAAAATTTGATGCTCTACTTACAATTAATACCTTACATTACATACAATACGATACGATACTTACACTACTTACAATACGCATTCGGTACTTACATTACTTATAATACTGCTTACAATACAATACTTACGCTACTTATAATACGATGCTTGCACTACTCACAATACAGTACTTACACTACTTACAAATACTTACAAATGCTAATTTATACTTTCGGCATAACAATACTTATACTACATTTTGTTTCATTCAATTACACACATTACTTTAATTACATTGTTTTGAGTGACTTACATGACTAACATACAATACATGACATTACTAGCATGCATTACCTTATCTCTCCAGTTTCTTATTTCAAAAAGTCAACATAAATAAAGATAGAAAGAAAGAAAGAAAGAAAGAAAATTTCGGAAAACCAGGGTGAAAAAAATAATAAATAAGGCTGAAAGGTTGAGAGTTGCACGAGAATTGTCTTCAACTCGCATCAGCCCAAACAAGAGAAAACTCTCAAAATTCGAAAACATTAGCAGGTTCAAACTCGATGAGAATGCACGAGAGTCGACGAGAGTTAATGAGAGCACATGCCAGAGTTTCAAGACAAACGAGAGCGAGAGTTTGAACTCTTGTCAACTCTCCGGCTTCTCGTATGGTCCAAGCTAAGCTTTATTCTCTAACATAACTCATATCGTTTCTCCGCGATCTTCGTACACTTGTTGTATTACTTTTTGTTCTTGTTTTTGACTTTTATTAGGAAAATTCCATGTGTCACAAGGCGATTTTAAAATGCTAACTTATCACATCAACGAATGAAAAGACGAGGGGTACTTTTCATTTAGGAAGTCAAAGGCGCACCAATGGAACCTTATCGACGTACCTTCTTTGAAGTTCCATTTGATGAGGTGTTCCGGCACAATGTCCATGATATTGGGTATAAGTCGACCCATTCTAAGCATATTCTGTGAAACTGCGATCAGGAACGACTTCAGCTGTTTATGTCTTTCACCATTTTCAAACATGGAAGGTACATGGTCCCCTAGAAGGTTCTGATTGAACCGAAAATTTCCAAATCCCGTCTCCTTTTCTGACTGTAAAAGAAACAAGTCGCACAATTCTAAATAAGGTTATAAACTAAAGACACTAAAGAGTTTTAAATGAAGAAATGCTCTCAAGTCGAAATACTCAGAAAAATAATTCTGAGCTCCCCAACGGGAATCGAACCCATGACCTTCCAGGTGCCGGTGGACGCTCTAGCTACTGAGTTCTGTAAGAGTTTTGTAAGAGTTTTTTAAGTAAAGTCTTATGGAGCCTAGTGGCTAAACAGCGCCGGCGCTTAACTCCTGTTTCCGTAGCTGGATGGGATGCTAGTTAGGTTACTCTCCGTATTGTGTAACAATTCACCGGAACACATTTGTACTCCATTTGTATCGTTAAAGAGAGGCACTGTGAGAGTAAAGGGTCTTTGAGCTCGAGCCCAGACAACTCGATCCAGAATCAAACGCGCTAACCACTAGGCTCCGCACCATCACGCAGCATTAATTGGATGGGATGCTGTATTGTCATTTGCAATTGGACTGCATTTTTATATATAATACGTATTATAATGATACAACTACAAGACTAAGCGTTACCAATATCTAGCAAACATAATGAAAATACAGTCGAAGCTTCCATTAGCTAGGTGAACACCCATTTTGCCAAACCAAGAACACCTCGCTTACTGGAGGTGCTGAGTTGGTTACGCAGAGGTTTCACTTACAGTAAATTTGGCTTCTAAGGGAGAACTCTGGGATACAGTCGAACCTCTCTACAACGGCCACCATGAGGCGGAATTAATTGGCCGTTGTAGA
The DNA here is from genome assembly GCA_029204205.1 of Desmophyllum pertusum. Lineage (NCBI taxonomy): Eukaryota > Metazoa > Cnidaria > Anthozoa > Scleractinia > Caryophylliidae > Desmophyllum > Desmophyllum pertusum. The sequence continues at coordinate 370,721 of MU827779.1, read as the reverse complement.
GAGGTGGCCGTTGCAGGGAGTTTCAATAAGAGTGAAAAGTATGGATAGACGTACGATTGGGACGAAAATCCTGGCCGTTGTGGAGAGATGGCCGCTATAGAGAGGTGGCCGTTAGTGGAGGTTCGACTGTATTTCACATATCGTCCGCTGGGCTAAGGGAGGTTCGACTGTATCTTAACCTCTTACCAATCTTGGGTCAAACAAGCACTGTATTCCTTCGTAATCAGTTATGGCCACAAAAGGTGCGCCAAAGAAGCTGCATTTGAACACGCTACTTCCAAGGCTCTCCATGCGCTTCTGGAAGAAATGATGTCCTTTCTGTAAACAGGAACACATTCAGGCGTTAGTGATGCAAAAAACAGAACATATTCTGGCGTTAGTGATGCAAAACGTTCTTTTAACTCGTGATCTATTCAGGGATCTATTTATAAAGGAGGGTTTGAACGCGTGATTAAAGGCCCGATCAAACGGTCACAACATTAGCTTGTGACAACATTTATTTTGTTCTTGAAATGTTGAGAGGTAGTTGTGGCCGTTTGACCGGGTATGGTCACAACATGTCACAACAAATGTTGAGAGAATGTTGTGACCGTTTGATCCCGGGCCTTAAGACGCGACTGGTTTTGCATTGCATCTGATTGGTTGAGTAGGTGGCCCGAGTTTTATAAACCAGCCACAGGGCGTAGTTTTGCAAATGCGTCTACAAAGAAACACTAATCCTGGCTGAATTTTTCATTTTGGACGGTTGGGAGAGGGGTAGCAATTACATTTCAAAGCAGTTTATATCTTAGAAGCATCAAATGACGCAGCAGGATTCGATGGGTATGTAATAAGTCAAGAGAAGAATATAATGCTCTGTGGATGCTGTCAAGCTAAACGCTCTGTAGCACGAGTGAGTCTTTAGCGCGTACTTGAATATAATAACTTTCCATTTGAACTCACCGTGACCAACTCGACGATTTGCGGTACTCTACCATTGTAGGATCCTGGAATAGGTTGTGGGTCTGGCTCGCCATCCTGGTCCTCCCTCCGGTAGGAGTATAACACACGCTGGCTGTATGTAAAATGGGACAATACATATCAAGAGACTTATAAGAGTGATAACTGTCACTACCACCACCATCATCGTCATCATAATCCATGCCATTGTCATGGCATGGCCATCACCACCATCATCATCGTCGTCGTCGTCATCATCATCGTCGTCATCGTCATCCGAGATCATAATCGCCACCATTGTCATGGCCCTCGCCATCATCATCATCATCACCATTATCATCATCACCACCACCACCACCATCATCATCATCATCATCATCATCATCATCATCACCATCATCATCATCATTATCAACATCGTCGTCGATATTTAATTAATCTTTATTATCGACATCAGCACGATATGATAATCACTATATCGTCATTAATATTCATTACAATATGTATTCAGTTGCCATAACACCAATCGTTTCGTGATTAAATATTTAAATTGTCCTTGTCATTCCATGGGAACGAAGAAAGGTTTATAATTCCTTGATAACCGATTTTATTTACGTTGTAAGCTAAATTACGACCTGAATCAACAAACTTTGATCGGTCAATATAAAGCGTTTCGGTGGAATATCTGTTCGGAAGGCCTATAATCGCCTCAGATATTCGCGGTTGGTGAAATGTCGTCTCAAAAATGCCTTTTGTTTTCGGAGAGATAAAAATGTCGTTTTGGGTACACAAATTGGTCAACTAGGATTTCGGAAAGGCAAAGGCAGCTCATAAATTCGGATAATAAGATTTCAATCCCTAAAATTTTCTGAAGTTTGAAATTTCAGTTAACGTAACCGAACAGATAATTTTTTCACATTTACAACATAAAAACGACGTTCCGACACCTACAGGAAAATTTTGTCGTTGGGTGATAAAAGTCATCGAATATATGTTGTTATTGCATGACGGTTTACGCCAATTGTGGAGCCGTTTAATAATATCAAGGGAATAACAAACCCATTATTATCGATATCACCATTCTTGTGAAAATGAAAATGTCTGTGGAGATGTCTCGTTAGTTGAGCACTCCTAAAAATCCGACAGGGATACCAGTGGGGTACGTCATGGATAAACAGTGAAAGCAGCTGAACGTGGCTGTGTTACGCCCGGGGTGTTATGCTCTGTGCGTATATTGTATGTGGCTACTGTGCCAATTAGAATTTGAATTAGTGGACCGGTCGTCATGTCATGGTGTTTTTGTATTGTGTTTCTTCGGTTCCGTCACATGTGTTACCGATGACCTTTGGCCGGACGTCTGTTGTTCACCGCAGTATTTTGACTGTTGAGTTCATTGAATCGTGAAAGAAAACTTAGACGAGCGCAGCCACGTTTTGATTGCGACAGCAATTGTGATGTTGTTTTAAGCCTGGTTTCCATATGATCGCAAGGATCGCAGTTACAACGATCGCAACGATCGCAAGAGTGGTTTCCATATGATCGCAACGATCGCTGCGATCGCTGTGCGACTTCGATCGTTGCGATGATATGGAAACCAGGCTCAAAATCGCTCGGCGGGTAATTATTATTTTAAATAATGTAATTTTATTACAATAATATTGATATTTTATGACACTTTACTCTGCTGCCAGGAGCCCACTGCTACTGCTTAATTCCGTCTTGAAATAAAGGTTCGAAACTCGTGGTTTTCGTATTAGACTGCTCTTCTTTGATTTTGATCGCAAAGAAACCAATAATCAACACAGCTGTCAACATAATTAAATTGTTTAGTTGCCCACTTTGCAAAAACACCACGTGTTTAATTGTTGCGTGGACCAAGCTTGGACCCTAGTTGCTATGTTACCCTTCAGGGGGGCTCTGGTTACCCTTCAAAGTTTAGATATAGTATACGTGACTTCTTCTTCTTTCCGATAGCGAGAGAGCGGACTGCTTGCAGTCTAATACGTGACAGTTTGGTGTCCATTGCCGCCCACATCTCGGAAACTGAGCCAAGTCAAAATATAGGCTCGTTTGTTTCGTTGAAATGTGTTACAGAAATATATACGCATTGCCCGCATTTGCGCGCAAGATCGATCGCGTTTGCTATTTTTAAAATGACACCGATATTGTCTGTATGCCCAATGCAAATGGATTCAAAATCGAGATTTGATCGTGAAGGAATTCACGTTTTGAACCTTCTTACTCAGTATTCGAAGGCATTGGATTCGTAATATCCATCACGCGCTTTTGTCAATAACAGTTGCTTTATTCACTTGTCGTAAATTGGCCTTCTTACGTAAATTACGGATAACCTTCGGTCAAACTTTGTTTTGAAAGTATTGGATGGCCTTTGACTATAGTCACTATAGTCTTCCCAGGCGGCTGTGTTGACTGTGTTGACTAACGTTGCTGTAATAACGCCTTATAAATACCCTTTTAATCGGTCCGATATTGTGAGGCAAGTTTGACTCAAAACTACCGCCGGTAATTCGACATCGGACTAGCCAGTAATGTTAATACTTGTGTGATATCTGTTCAATTTTCAGGGTTAGGGTTAGCTTTTGGTCAGGGTTAGGGTTATGTTAGGGTTAGTCTGCAGTCTGCGGTCTGCATTTGTCGCACACCGTTGCGAAGATGCTTCCATGCGCGATCAGCCCGGCTGTGATTCTCTTTGTAAAGTGTGATGGAATGAAATATTATTATTATTCGTTCTTCGCAGCCTGTTGTTGTCATGCAAACAGTGCTTCACTAACCTCGAAAGTCCGCGCTTTAGCCACTTCCCCTCCGGATTCGGGGAAGGGCCTACCTTCGCCCGTGTCTTCTCCAATCTGGCTAACTATTCCAGCACTTTTAAAACCAGCGTTGTTGATGAAACAAGAGATCACTACCAAACATACTGAAGGCTTGTCGCGTCGACGATAATTATTCATAAATTTCCGGCCGTAACACGCAACGGTAGCCTACGTACTTATAGTGACGTCATAGTGGGCGGGATTCTCGCGAAACCCGTGGGCGGTCGATAAGTGGGTTCACTTTGCCGCTTTATGATGGCGGATATTACGGTCACTGAACTGTAAATGTATTCAGCTAAATGCTTGTTGATTGCCATGGATAGATCTTTTTTTGTTTCATGTGTTACAAAACTACGCGGCTTTTCATTTTACTCTCTTTTCTCTTTCATTGTTTTGTGACTTTCGAAAGGTTTGTTTTTGATCGATCACTAACCATGCAAATTAACAAAAACGCAGCCTGATAAAAATGGCAATTTCAAGCATACTAAACCAATACGCGTCGATATTAATAAAAAGTAAATACATAAACGGGATGGTTGTCATGGAGCGAGTTTGTGCGAATCAAAAAAACCGTGAACACTTTACTCTTTTATTTAACTTTGACATAATCAAACCGCAAGAGGAATAGTCAGGAAACTCAAATTTACACTTTGTTTTTGCAGAAAAGCTTTGCAAAAAGCAATAAAATAACAACATGAAAACAAATACAGTCGAACCTCCACTAACGGCCACCTCTCCACAACGGCCAGGATTTTTCGTCCCAATCGTACGTCTATCCATACTTTTCACTCTTATTGAAACCTCCCTGCAACGGCCACCTCTCTACAACGGCCAGTTAATTCCGCCCCAGGGTGGCCATTGTAGAGAGGTTCAACTGTAGACCAATCAGTCTGGCAAAGGAAAATCCAAGCGTTAAATCAAAATGTTCACGCTTTTCTGATTCGCACAGTAATTACTTTGTACTTACTTGAATGCTAGCAGTCTAACTTTGGTTTGATCCGTACATACATTATACATACATATCCGTGTGAATGGAACGGCGCACCACTTTCCCCATGCAGTTTCTGCATCCTCGGAGACCCAGGGGCGCGACGAAGCTTGTAATCGGCAAAAGTCGGAGCGGCGAAAACAGCTACTTCGAACTTTCGCCGCTCCAACTTTTGCCGATTATAAACTTCGTCGCGCCCGACAGAACCCAACGAGGAAATTTGAGCAAAATACTTAGAAAATGTTTTTTTTTTCTGTTTTCCCATCGTTTGGTCTTATTTATTCTTTGGAGTGGCAGAAATCATTACCCAGTGTACGAGCTGCTGATGCCTCTCCGAAAATCCTAGCTGGCCATTTTTCGTATCCAATTTCGGCTCTCCGAAAACAACACGCATAATGTTCCCATATTCCGAAATTCGAGGTGACCCGAAAAAACTAGCCTGCGTCGCAGACAGCCTACACCGGATACCGGCTGCAACGCAGGCTAGAAAAAACTAAACTCCAGTTTCTCATCACACTTTAATCCAATTATTGGCCTAGCTCCGAACAGACGACCTGTTGCCCTCTGCTGAGCTGTCTGAGACAAGCCTTGGTAGAATGCCGAAGGCGACAGATTATTAACAAAGGTAACCGCAATTTCATGATAATCAAATCCAATTAGCTTTATTAGGAACTAAGTAACTGATACAAAGCTAACTCGGTTGGCTAGAGAACGTTAAACCTTTCTTGGAAATTTTGCCAGATCGGCCGGAGACAAATGGTAACATGCATGCAACATGACAAGTCCACTGATAAATGATACTCACTTTACATGCAAAATTTATACGATTTCGTAGCCAACTGAGTTCTCGGCAGGCGAGTTTAGGACTAAGGGACAAGGCAACGCGTTTAAAAAAAAGAAAACAAAAGTATTTCTGAAGATTATTGACTGGTTGAAATAATAATTTTGTCAGCATGAGATACAACAATAACTTTCTTTGACTAACTCCAAAATTTATTTTAGTTTTTTTTTTTTAATTATTTTGTTTGAACTGCGAAGCCTAACCGTAGTATCACTTTTGTGAGCGGACGGTTGCTCTGTTCGTTTCCACAAGCACTGAATGATATTTGCCGGAGTTGAAAGACGTCAATTTTGTATCAGTAGTTTATTATGTATTTGTTTTCTATGATGATTGTAAGCATTGTATATAATGTCAATATGCCGACACTGCTGTGTTTATTGCATTGTTAATCCGTTGTGTAGTAGAGACAAATCATAATACCTTTCAATTCTACTGAGAGCTACTAAATATAATTTTTATTGGCAGAAATTTAAATGGCATATTGACATTTCTCTACTTCTTACGAGACTGAAACCCTATATCAAGAACATGTCTCGGATTTCCAAAGCAACTTTTGTATATTTTATACAAAACAGGCAAATAGGCTACACTGTAGCCTGGTCATCTGAAGTTTATGCAGGATAAATAATGCTGACCGATTGTTCGAGATTGTCTCAGGAGTGTACTCAAGGGAATATGATTAGATATTACCGACAAGAAATGGTTTTTAATCAGTTTCAGTGCACAATATAGTGCCAAATTCAAATCAAAGCCGATTGTGAACCGATATACACGATGACTGACTTTCTCTCTCCTAGTTTGGCTCCATTCAGTGAAAATGTTCTAAAATACTGAGTTGCACTTCGCAACAATAGTCCAACCGTTAGTGCGGAATACTCAGAACTGACTCGATTCCACGGCGTATGCATCGAAGCAAAGATTGACCATATTAAAAGCGCAGACAGTGACTCGGCGACTTACCTTTCCACCGAGCTTTCCATGACGTTTGTAGCTGCTAACAACAGGTTTGAACCAGTTTACACTCTACTGTGAGTTCACGTCGATTCGTGCAACATGTTGACTTTCTACTACTTGGATTTATAGTCTGAAAAGTGAATGAATATTTTAAAACCTCAACACCAAAGAGGCTACTGGATTCTCGTGATCAGTTATGCCTCACTGGGCAGCTGAACTCGCTTCAACCCCACGCCCCCACCCCCGGCCAGCAGCTTGGACACCAGTGGTCGGGATAGTAATGAGTTAGGCAAAGGAATTCAGGCCCAGTGGATTGTACTGGAATTGCATATAGACTACAAAACTGTCCCTCTTTCCCTTAGTTTTTCGAGTGAGAAGCAAAATAAAGCGAGAGTTAAAAATGGACGCGCGAACGCACAGGAAAGAGGACTAACGGCGAGAATGACCTTCAGGCTTGCTGTGTGATTCGGATACTTCATATCGCATTCCGATCCACTTAGCCGTATGATAATTAATGACATCCTGTCACTGAATGTCCATAGCTTATGCTCTCCAACTGCGGTAGGTCACGTCAATGGAACGAGAAGAAATGCTGCGAGAGAAGTGTTCTTTGAATGAAACGCATAAAAAAGTTATCAGTAAAGGAAGGCCAGCAAAGGAGCCACCATGAAACTATTTTCGACATTTCACTCTCTCCCGCATTTACCTTACTAGTAAAAATCGACGAGGACTTCAGTCAAAACCGAATATCAATAGAAATTTATTGCGGGAGCAGGAGTGGAAATATGTCAACTGGTTGATTTGGTCACATAACTTGTTGACAGATCTTCAAGCAATATCCAATCGTTGTGTGCGGGAGCGCGCGCATATGCTCTATGCATATGCGTCTCTCCCTCCCTCTCCCCCAGATTTCGCGCGTTCATTGTTTTTCTCTCTAAGAGAGACTGTTCTTAGTCTAAATTGCAAAAGGCCACCTTTAGCATATCAAATACTAAATTAATAATAGCTAGCTAGTACCAGTGGTGGGTTTAGGGGAGGGGCCCGGGCCCCCCACCTCCTTTATTGGCGAACATTTTCCGGCCAAAGGACCGGAAAATGTTTTGGGCCACCTTCTTATAAACAGGTCTGGATCCGCCACTGAGTACCGCGTCTCGACCACATGGCGGCTGAGGGGATTTAAAAAACATCCCGTTATTCAGCATCGAATCTAGATCTTTCAAAAAGCGGGTGCAATTCCATGGCCGGCGGCTCATGGGTGGTGTTAGAAACTACGTGCGCTACGATTTTGTTTGCCGCGGAGAGCGATTCCACGCGATATCCAACTTTTATGATCGACAACTAAATAGTTGTCAACAACTGTTTTGATGAGTCTTTGATGTACCGCAACATTCTATGAAAAAATATCACAAGACGTATGGTAGTCATGCAGTTCTAAGGGCCTCCACAGACTAGAGATCATAAAAAGTTGTTGATAACAAAAAAGCCAGTGTGTGAAGCTAGTTATCGATAACTGAGGGCCTTAGTTATCGATAACTAGCTTCACACACTAGCTTTTTTGTTATCGACAACCTTTTATGAGCAACAACTAAATAGTTGTCGATAACAATTGACAACAAATGGAAATTTGACTTTTAATCTGAAAAAATGTACATTACACACTATACAACAATTTTTATGTCTATAACTTAGAGTCAGTTTATAACGATAAATTCATGGCGATCTCTTCCACATTGTAATACGGTAGTATTTTAACCATTTACAAATCCAACTCTTTAGTGACCTTTAGTCTGCAATAGCTATCTCTGTCAGAGACACTACTCTATAGCAGAGCCTTCTTGTGGCAACCTCTTTTTATCATTATCGCATTACATGTATATCTTTTAAACACGTTATATTATTTTTCCTAGTGCCACTATCTGGATTATGTACATGTTGCATTATCATTATATATATAGTATTTAAAAATGCTTGGTGACAGAAACTTCGCAAACTTCCTTTACATGTGATTTACTGATGAGAATTAGGGACTACTCGTAGTCTAATATTAATATACTTCTCAAATTCATCAATACTTAATCAGGTTAAAACAAAGGAAATCAAAACTGTGTCAGAGGTTTGGATACCTGGTCTTAATAAGCATATCTAGCCTTTTACAATTTATTTTTATTTTTCCTGGTTTAATCCTTAGTTGTTTTTTTTTTCCTATTGAGAAGATAATTATATCAAATAATCGAGACAGTGTTTCATTGGCTATCCAAACACTTTGAATTACGTCAAAAATACTCTGCTGCTTGTTGTATTTTCAACTCCATTCTCGGTGTTTGGATATGCCAATGAAATACTGTCTCTTATTGTTTGATATTATTACACCTTATATGTGAAAATTATACATTTATAACTGCCTCAATACAGACTATTTATAGCCACCAAGCCTGACTCATCCCCAGTCGTCTCTCTCATCTCCTATAAAATATTAAGTGTACCGACGGGAGCACAAGGGGTGATGGGAAGGAGGAAAGGCATCCCCGCGTCTTGCGACTCCCAACAAAGGAGACAAGAGAGACGACTGGGGACGAGTCAGCCACCAAGCTGGCTTTCCTATGTGTATTATTTGTCTATGATCATGTGGATTAGATGGGGTGTGAACAAGATGAGGGGGTACAAAAAGCTCATGGTACAAGCAACCCAGAGTACTAATGCCACAAGTACTCTATTGACAAAAGTTAACATTAAAAATAAAAGCTCTTAATTTGCATTAAATTATTATTATTATTTTATACTCGCTTTGGCTCTAGGCCCAACGATCTCTGTGTCGTAGCAAGACCTCCCACTTCTGCACTCGACACCTGCACAAGAAGCTATACACATTACAAAATACTCCTTGATCGAAGGGATTCACATCCTCACTAAGGGTCTTCAGATATGAAATTCTTGAGCGAGACATATATTCCCAGGTAGTCTGAGCCGTGAACATCAAATAGGAATGGCAGCAGAACAGAAGAAAAACTACAATAAAAGTCAGACACAGGACAAACATTGCAAAATGAGGAAACCATTGGCAAGGAACCAGGCCAACCAAGCTTTCTTGTGTACAAAAGCATACCTGAGGAGAAAAAGAACATTAGTTTATTTGTAAGTCTTGATGTTCGTCTTGACATTATCAGTGGTACTTAGTGCAACTAAATAACTAACTTGACAAAATAATAATAAATAATAATAAATAACTTACTAGTAATTAATAATTAATTATCAGTAGTATTAATTATTAATACTACTAATAATTAATAATTAATAATAATAACTAACTTACTAGTATACAATACTCGTTCAAAATGGCAGTGCGAAGAAGACCCTGGTGAACAGTAGTGACCACAAAATTAGCCAATCGCGAGCCCGCCACCATTTTGAAACAATCAAAATCTCCAATATTTTTGGAAACACGTGACCTGCTGTTCGCCAGGGTCTTCTTCGCGCCCACCCGCCATCTTGAAAGCGGAGATGGCCCTGGGGACGAGGTTATGACGGAGCTTGAAGCGAGCTTAAAGTGGCATGAAGCGGCTAGGAGTACAAGTATTGCTACTTCCCAAAATGGGATGCTAGACCTGCTCCATCACAGAGACAGATTACCCTGACAGTTCATCGGTACCCATAGGAGAGATACATTGTAGCACTGCTAGAGAAAACTGTCTTGCCCAAGAATATGGCCAGTGCTTGAACCCAAACCGGACCTGGTTAAACATTGGGGTCACAATTAAAACAGGTTTTTAATGTTTGAAGCTTGTGATTAAGAATGAATCCCCTTTATTAAGCAAAAAAATAAATGTAACTTAGGCACATCTTCATTTCGATCCCACCCCTCCCTCCCTTGTGACCACATCTGGATCTGCTACTGGACTAAGCAGCTTTAAAGAGAGGGGAAAAGAAATGGACAATTCTCACCAAGTTATTTCCGTGGACCATGCAATGAGTACACACTGTGTCAGGAGAAAACACCAAAAGAATCTGTGATTTCTCTCCCCTACACAATTTCCAAGCCATGGACAGTGGTGATCATATCTTCGCACACAGCGGCCACAGTCTTCACAGTGCTTGGCTCGCAGTGGCTGTAATATTGCACAGTATCCACAGCGCCGCAGTCTAGCACCACCAAGAGGTGGTGTAGCCAAGATTTTACAGGATTCTTCTGCATCCTCTCCATCAGATTGGCTCTCTGAATCATGTTCTGTTTTCTTGAGAAAAAAGTTGAAAATGTTGTTAACATTAAGGGGTGGTGAATGGTCTTTCAAAAAATATGGGTCTCGCAAAATTTTTCGAATTTCACAGGTCTTGCAGTTCATAAAGCCAAGGGCCGCTGCTAATGTTTGAACAAGCAGACTATTGTTGTAGTTCCCTAATCCATGGGTCTTGGGGTCTGACCACTTAGCATTACCGTCGATTTCACTGCTACGCGACCTTCAAAATAAAAACTCCTCTGGACTTGCAAAATATTTCCATCAATCATACATCTCACCTTATATAGAAGGTGTTTACTTCAAACACTTCCATATAAGGTATCACATGTATGATTGACGGAAATCTTTTGCAAACCGCTCAGAAGAGTTTTGATTTCGAAGGTTGCGTAGCAGTAAAATTGACGGTAATGTACCATAAAGCTTTTTTGTTATTGTTTTGAACAAAAATTAAAAAAATAATTTTTGGAATGAATTATACACGTTCAGTATAAATTCAGCTGAGTAATTAGTCTTTGATCGTGAGCTGATCACCGGCAAATCAAATGAAAGTTGTCCTCTTTTCGAGATACCCTAGGGAAATACGTTACAATCGAAGATGAGTCTATTTATCTGGTATAAATAATTCAGCCTCCTGAATTGAATATTTCGAAAATGCCCATATCACGTTATAAACGAGTTTACTCGGTCAGTAATTGACGCCCGGAGATATCTATCTTACCTCAAATGTAACCATTATACTTTTTTGGTCGCTTATTTCTGCAAAACCAGGATCCATACAACTTGCCACAAAGTAGAAAATAAACCCGATGAAGCAGAGCGACAAGAAAGCAGCGACATACAACCAGTTCCCGTTGAAACAAGCTCGTCTTAGTTCTGAAAAATATGTCGTCAAATTACTCGCATAAAACTATAATCAAGAAATTATCATCACCAGAAAATAGTCATCTACGTTACCTGTATCTTTAAGGACTAGAATAAGGATGATCCCTGTTGTTAATGATATATGAAATATTCGTGAAAGGACTCTTTCCTGACAATTCTTTGCCTCCATCTTGGATTTTGCACACGTATTGTCTCGTATCGCGGGCTCAAGTTGCCTGATGTTTCTGGTCACCGGGGGGGGGGGGGGGGGGGGGGGGGGGCATCCCCTAGATCCACCACTGGACGGGAAAGGGAAGACTCTCTACCGTATTTGTTACATGTGTTTTCTGTTGCCATTTCTCCTCCCATCCCCCGAAAGCGTATTCAACTCCTTATTACTTGGACTTTCTCAAAGTCCTTCGCTTCTCGATCGTTTCTTCTTCGCTTTTCGGTCTGGGATGGGAGTCAGGAGCCATCCTCTCTTGCAGGAGCCCATTACATTGATGGGAGTAGATTCCGGCGCGAAGGACTATTGGGGTATTTCCCTCCTCATCCATGTGAGCGCCGACTTTACCTCCAAAGGCGCGAAAAGTAACTTTGACAGTTTGAGGTGACAGCTCCGCCCAAAAGAAACCCGCAGGGCGGTTTAGTCTTCTCCCGCCCTGAAACACCCGAAAAGTTCGCGCCAAGATGACGTCACTTGATTCGATTTGGTTTTTCACATTCGGCGAAAAAAAAAATCCTGAGCTCGAATTGTAGGCAATTCACTACTCCTTGCTCGGCTAAGTCGAACTCAGGCTATGTGAAAAACGCAACTCACAATTTACTAGTACATGTAATGGGGCTGATGCTCGAAAACTGATACCACGGTAATTTTAAAATCAACTTCACAATGAGCCTAAGCAGCACCGACAGTTTATTTCACCATACACCGAAGCTGGCCTTTGCGAGTTATGACCAACAAAACACATACCCAGCACCTAGGACTCACCTAGGCTACCCTACAGCCATTAGCCGCTGAAAAATTGATGATGAAGTTGCGACTGACTAAAACTACCGACCCGTGTCGATGCATGAGCTATGAGACGCATTTGAAGATGTATTTTGTTATGCAAATACATATATCTAATGGAGTTAGTAGGTAATCATGCTGGGAACAATATGATAGAATACCGACATGATGCCGGACTGCCTGCGTGGTCATTCAGTTGTTCATAGTACGTTCCGGCCAACACAATGGTCGCGTGTCGCGTGCTTGCATGCCAACTACTTTCAGTTTCACCATCCAATAATTATAAGTAACAGTTGCCACGAGAAACGGTCATGTTTGCCTCCAGGACTACCTTAACTTGGAGCTCTATGAAGTCCAATGCTTGTATCCTTTGAATAACTTGAACAAACATAATTAGTATCAACGCTGATGTGCCATTGAGTGCTTTTGAAAAGCAAACTGTGAACAAAGAGATACGGTTTGTTGTTTGTTGTCAAACCTACTCAATACTTTTCTCTGAATATAGTATGCGGGTCATGTAGTATCAATGGACCCCACACTGTTTTAGACCTTTATTTTCATTGGTCCCTGCAGCTGTCGATTGTTTTTATAAATGCATTTACTTTAGAACTCGCACGCCGGTTTGGCCTATTTATGGAGGAAATATTTTTGTATTGTATTGTATTGACAGTACTAGTGCACAATGGATTTCTAAAAACTGACACTTAACTCTTCCATAGTTTAACGTGCGCTCTACTCTGTGGCTACTTCTTATTATAGAGGGGGCGTAAGGGGGTCCGAAAACCGCAAAACCGCGCAGAAAAACGTAAAAAACCGCAATACCGCATCGAAATTTACCAAAATACCGAAACCGCAGTGACAAATGTGAAAGATGCCGTTGTCTTACAGCCGCCCCATAGGAGGACGCCCAGTCCCTGAGCGCATCGCAGTCAGCTGAACGCATATCGACGATTGGTAGAGGTTTCATGACAGCCAGCCCTTTTATCCCTCTAAAGAAAGCAGCGAAGGCGTGCGCCTCTAATTTTGAAATCTAGAGGCTCGGAAATGCTATTTTCAGCATTCTCCACGAGATATTTCATCAAAAAATTGATCTCGATCAAACGTAAAATGACAGGTATTTTTAGTGCTTACAGTAATATTATGTATAAACTAGAGTTAACTAGACCACCGTCTTTGCTTTCGTTGAGCATTTTTTTTATACATATTGTTTTTGAAGTCATGATTTTATTTTTCAAAATCAAAACGTTTGATGAAGGTGGGGATTCACAAAGAAACAGTAGAAGAACTTACGGCCTTTCGGCTACTGAAAAAGAACATCACGGGATATATGTAAAGGCTGGCTACGCCCCACGCCCCTGATAGTACTTACCAAATTGTTTCTCGTAATTTGACGAGACGCCTTCTCGCTCTTGCTCACTTTACACCGTAATTTATTTTTCTTCCGGAAATTCTCTCCTCCCTTCCCTTCCTCGTAGAAAATGGCCACACAGTTGATTATTACTTCTTCCCCTTCTTGCTCGCTTGACATCGCCCCGCATAGACTACAAGCAGTCCCTCTTTCCCAGCTTAGTCCGTCGAGCAAGAGCGATAAAAATTCGCGATCGGACGGCAAATACTATAGATAAGACATCCGAGCCGAAGATTCCCAGCCCGGAAAGTCAACAAGTCGACGTATTATTGGAAAAAACGGTTAATCATATCAAGTATTAACTGGAAAAGGCTTAAATTACAAACCGCAAGGCTTGCTTGCATAATAACGGTCCCTGGCTGTGCAAGCTGATGCGCTGGAAGACGAAAAATTTAGCTCAACCTTGTAATTAATTTAAAACGTAAAGAAAACAACTGGAAGCGAGAGGATCCGAGTGAAAACGTAGCACCGCAGAGGTCCGCAGACACTTTTTTCACCGATTACCGCGTCCCTAAAATTTAGGAAAACCGCAAACCGCTTAGTCTTATAAAACCGCAATACCGCGGGTTAAAATAAAAATTTCCGCAAAACCGCACCAAAAATAACGCAAAACCGCATCACCGCAAACCCTTACGCCCCCCTCTATTATACAAGGTGCAGAGAAACCTTACTGACTCAAGCAGCCATGCTTGAGGAGGCATGCAAGCGATCAGCGAGAGCCGCTTGATTAGTCAATAGCTCCGAGTTGTGACCATTGAAGTCCGTTGACGGCGGCCATCTAGTTAAGTTATACATATAATCACTCTTTCAATATAAAATGTCCTACGTCAGTTTAACTGACAACTGTGTAAGAAAACTGAAAAAAACTTTTATAAGTTTACTGTTTCAAAATGTTCTCAAGTTGCCTGACTCTGAGCCAAGATGCAATGGGGGAACTGTGACGTTTCGAGGCAAAAAATTACTACGATTCCAATGCTGGATGATTTTTTAGGATAAGAATGTTTTTTCAAGTTCGTATATTGTAAGCTAACATTTAGCTGTCCAGGCCTTGCTTCTGTAGCCCATCAAATTTCGTCTGGGATTCCTCGGTACATTTCTAAAAACATTAGAAACAAAAACGCGCGGGTGAGTACATCAGGCCTGATATACTGAGTGGCACACAACTGGAAGTTTTAGATTTGATATGCTGTTAATTTACTTTAATTCGTTCACCTGACTCGCTCGCAGTGTGGCTAAAAAGGCACGTACATGTTAGGAATTCTGAGATCTATATATACTTGCAAATTTGTCATTAAGTACTGAAACTGGAGAAATCTAGTGACTGCATCGGTCAGAGCTCATAGGTTAGACACGGACCACACGTGTTGCGGCTTCGATATTTTTTAATCCTAAGAAAAAGCCAGTTTCAATGGACCAACTATAAACAATAGGTTTGCTTACCAATCGCTGCCCTTAAGTTTTCGTCTTCTTGAATTGAAATGAAGCCAATGCGACGTTGTGAGCATATCAGTCGCAACATCCACCACAAAATGTTTGCGCACCAGCGGGACCGCAGAAACCATGAAAATAGGAAAACCACGCCGAAAGTTGACAGAAAAATCACTAGCTACTCCAATCGTCATTTCAGCTGTGATTTGATCATGAAATACGTATGCAGGCCTAGGACTACGAGAATAGAGCTCGGAGCTGTAAATGTATAGGCTTTCTGGAATTTGAAACTACTTTATGGGTCCTTTTAGATATGTAAATTGTATCGTCTTAAGAGAAAAGCGCTTATGTAAGCATCTATTACATGAAGTTTGCGAAGGCAGTAGAGCGTGTCAGTACACTTGGCGCGTGCCATGTAATTGATGGCGCGTGCCGTTCGTTATATGTGCCACGAAGACACATTGATATGCATATGGAAATACTGCAAACAAAGAATGAAACAGTAGTGAGAAAATAAACGAATCCACGCCACCCTCCCACGCGGCCCAAGGGAACAGCCTGCATCGCTGCACTAACACAACTCATTCATAGTTTAACGTGCGCTCTACTCTGTTCCACTTCTTATTATAAATAATTAATATCTTAATTAATTAATTTTGCGTTTTTATACAAGGTACAGAGAAACGTCATTAACAACTCAAGCAGCTATGCTTGAGGAGGCAAGCAATCAGTGAGAGATTCACTAGTCAATCACGGCTCCGAGTTATTAAAGCATTGTGACCATTGTGGTCATACATAATCGCTCTTTCAGTGTACGTATATAACAGTTTAAATGACAAATGTAAGAGAACTAAAAATGCGACTTCAATATGCTGAATGATTTTCTAGGATAATTATGCTTGTTCAAGTTCATATATCGCCAGTTGACATCTTGCTGTCCTGGCCTTGCTTCAGTGTAGCCCATCAAATTTCGTCTGGGATTCCTCGGTACATTTCTAAAAACAATTACAAACAAAAACGCGCGCGTGAGTACATCCGTCAGGCCGGCTGATATAAGTGACACACAATGGAAGTTTTAGTTTTAATGCAATTCGTTCAACTCGCTTGCAGTGTGGCTAAAAAGGCACGTGCATGTTAGGAGTTCTAGATCTGAGATCTATATACTTGCAAATTTGTCGTCCAGGACACTGAAACTGAAGAAGTTTAGACACGGACCACACGCCGTTGCCGCGGCGGCTTCGATGATCCAAAGGAAAAAACCATATATTTCAATGGAGCAGCTAGCAATAGGTGACAATAGGTTTGCTTACCAATCGCTGCCCTTAAGTTTTCATCTTCTTGAATTGAAATGAAGACAATGCGTCGTCGTGAGCATATCATCAGCGAAATCCACTGCAAAATATTTGTATACCAATGAGAACGCAGCAACCATGAAAGTAAGACAGCCACGCAAGCTGACAGAAAAATCACTACTCCAATCGTCATTTCAGCTGTGATTTGATCGTGAAACACGTATGCAGGCCTAGAACTACGAGTATATAGCTCGGAGCTATAAACTGATAGGCTTTCAGGAATTTGAAACTATTTTTATGTATTGATATGTAAATTGTATCACTTAAGAGAAAAGCGCTTATGTAAGCATTTATTACATGAAGTTTGCGAAGGCAGCAGAGCGTGTCAGTACACTTGGCGCGTGCCGCTTAATTGATGGCGCGTGCCGTTCGATGACTGAACAATAGCTAGGTGTAATTTTAATATATCTGAGACCTCACGAAGATACATTGATATGGAAATACTGCGCGCAAACAAAGAATGAAACAGTAGTGAGAAAATAACGAAACCACGGCCCTTTCCCACGCGGCCCAAGGGATCAGTCTGCATCATTGCAAGGGTCTAAATTCCCGGAAAGGCGGTCGGAGGCTGTGTTTCACTCATATAGAAAACAAAAGCGGCAAGTTACTCTAAGTCACTATAAGTTATAATTCATTTTAGCATTAAAAATAAGCAATGAACTGTAGCTATAGCGGAAGTCTGAGAAATTATTGTACAGTGTAACCCCGTTAATACGACCACCGTCGCGGGCCATGAAAATTTGGTCGTATTGGAAACTTTGGAATGGAAACTTTATTGCAACTCCCTACAAGGGTTTTTCAGTTACATAACTACTTATAACTTACTTACTTACTTACGGAACTACTTACAACTCCACGAATAAGCACGTAAAAAATTGGTAAAAACACGATAAGCTTAAAAGAAAGAAATACAAATTCATAGATTAATCAGCTAAAAGTAACTTAACAATTCGTGATCTATAAACTCTTATGGAGTCTGAAGATGTAGTTTCGTCGCCGCTATTAACGAGGTGGTCGTATTAACGAGGTGGTCGTAAGGCGGGTTGGGGGGGTTGGTCGTATTGACGGGTTGGGTGGTCGTTTGGCGGGGTTCCACTAGCCTGGCACTAGGTAGGTTATTGCATGTACAGGACCGCACAGCGTAGACGGCGGATCGAGCGGAATCGCTTTCACCACATAATATTATGTACCATGATAACAGAAGCCCGACCATAATATTGACAAATAAAACGAGTGACCACGGGTCAGCTGAATATAACTAGTTTGTTGTGGTACATTTATAGTATAGGAGCCCTTGAGAGAACTGCATGTAATCAGGAGCGGCTCCTGATGTAATCGCAGTTTCTTAGACTGTGAGCGGTCTCTATTTTTCGCATAAGTGCGCCAGAATAGAGAGACTGCTCTCTCGGTTTCGTTCGTTCGTTCGTTCGTTCGTTCGTTCGTTCGTTCGTTCGTTCGTTCGTTCGTTTCGTTCGTTCGTTCGTTCGTTCGTTCGTTCGTTCGTTCGTTCGTTCGTTTCGTTCGTTCGTTCGTTCGTTCGTTCGTTCGTTCGTTCGTTCGTTCGTTCGTTCGTTCGTTCGTTCGTTCGTTCGTTTCGTTCGTTCGTTCGTTCGTTCGTTCGTTCGTTCGTTCGTTCGTTCGTTCGTTCGTTCGTTCGTTCGTTCGTTCGTTCGTTCGTTCGTTCGTTCGTTCGTTCGTTCGTTCTTTCGTTCGTTCGTTCGTTCGTTTTCTACGCAGAAAATTCGACAGACTTTGTAGCTTTTGATTTTAAAAGTCACTTAAAGGGCATGCTTTCCATGGATATTTTATGCCAAGGACATCAGAATTATCCTGTTTATTGTTGGAACGATATTGCATGACTTTCGTCTAGTAGTTGTCGTGGATAAAATAACCAGGTTTATAGTCCTCGCTAGCGATTGGTTAGTCGGAGATCAAAGTCCAAAGTTCGCTCAATGAATGAACACATTAAAATTCATTAAAATTTGTAAACCTCTTGCAGAGAACTCATCGTATTGAACTCTGCTATCAGTATCTTTAATTTAAGACTGAGTTTAGATATTTTACGGGAATATACCGTTTCTGAAGGAAGAGTAATTCGAGAGTGGAGACTGGAAACAAACTGAGGTAAAGCAAAAATGGCGGCCGTCATAGTATGACAAGTCAGACAAGTTACAAGATTTATAAAGTCAAAATATGTACGAGTAATGAAGTGATAACCTTCACGTATAACTTCTTTCCAATGCAGTGGACCGAGGGAGTTCGTATGTTGGGTATAGCTACAAGGCAGATCCCGAAAGCAAAGGTAAGCGACAAACACGTTTTTCCGCAATTGTAATCAAAATGTTGACATGACTATTCTCCACGTCATACGGTGTGGCCGGGGTGTGATCGTGATGAGTCAGCTACAAGTGGTATTTGAATGTAAAAATAAATTACATTTTGTTTGGATAATGTTTGACTCCAAAATTAAAGTCCACATGAAATACGTAAGCTTACATGTAGTAAGCTTATACTGATCATGAGATAAAGCTTATTCTTTTGAATGAGCACATGGTATAGAGTGTTTTCACTTGACGTCATAGCCGCCATATTGGTGTCCCCGTACAAAATAATTTTTATTAACTTATTTTGTTAGGGGCACCAACATGGCTGCCACGGCCTTTGTCATTTAATTCCCACAGGACTGAGTGAAAATGCTCTAGTAGTACTGCATAATAGTAGTATCTGGCTTCGGCGGATAACACAAACCTCGGCCTTGATAATTCTCGCTATCATGCGAAAACCGAATCCAATAATTGTTTAATGTCTGAAGTGTTAGAGGAGTTGATGTCATTCCCTTTCCTGTCTCTGCTTATGTTGTGGAAAATTATACCTCGCGAAGCAAGGTTTATAATTTTGCCCGCCAAAGTGCTTGTTGGGCTTTGGCCACTTGATACTCTTGTAAAATCATAAAAGAAAAATCACAGTTCACAAAGAGTTACAAGAACTCAATTCTCATTTCACAGAAAGTTATTATGGAAAATCACTGCTCAATATTATTATCATTTTGTGGCTAGATTGTTGTGAGATTTGCCAGACCAACCATGGTTAAGACATCGGCAGCTCTTCACAAGCCTTTCAGCATGTTGACTAAACAAGATTCCCTCCCTCCACTGCCTGTCCCTCCCCTACAACAGACAATGGACAAATATCTGTCAGCAATAAAACCATTGGTAGATGAAGAGGACTATGAATATACCAAAGATCTAGTAAACGATTTTGTAAAGCCAGAAGGAGATGGCCAAGTCTTGCACAACAACTGCTGCAAAGGGCAAGAACTGAGAAGAGCTGGGTAAGGTTTGACCAAAAGTAGAATGAAATTTATCTTGTTTCCAATTAACAAATCAACGACATTTTTCCTGGTCTACACACTATATATAGACCATAGCAATGATGCCATAAAATAATGTTCAAAACTCAAATGGAAACACAAGCCACAGGCAAGTGATTTCACTTCCAATTTTTGGACATTTGAGCGAGCGAGAAATTTTAAAAAGAGACTTGGACAAGTGCACAACAAATGTGATAATAATCAAATATTACTGTATCCTAATGATAAACTTTCTATTGTGCAAGTTCCAATATCATGTTCTTTGTGAGACTAATGCATTTTGTTCGTATTTTACCTTTTTATATTTTACCTTTTAGGGGTGGCGAATGGTAAATTTGAGATATGGTGAGAGTAGCGTTTTTCTCTGCGAGACCGATACTTTTTGAATTTTTAAATTGCGAGACCGAATTGAGACTTTGAAATGCCCTTGCGAAAAAAACAAGACTGCGAGACATACAGAACCACTCAAAAAACGAGACTGCGAGACGTGTGAAATTCGACTAAAATTTTGCGAGACCTGTAATTTTTGAAAGACCATTCACCACCCCTCCTTTTATATGTACTTTACCACCGATTTCACTGTTACTGTATGTGACCTTTAACATGTAAATCGCAATAATTCTTCTTCTAAGGGGTTTGCAAAATGTTTCTGTCAATGATACATGTACATATCATACCTTATATGGAAGTGTTTGATTTTACCGCAAGTGAAACCACTTCCATATAAGGTATGACATGTATGATTGACGGAAATCTCTTATAAACCACTCAGAGGAGTTTTGATTTTTAAAACTAGGTCGCATAACAGTGAAACCGATGGTAAAGTGATGTACATGTGTTATTTCTCCAAGACTGTAGTACAGTGAAACCCCCGATTTAACGAACCTCGATTTAACGAAGTCCCCGATTTAACGCACAAATTTATTCAGCCCGGCCAGAATTACAATAAAATGTATGGAAAAGAACCCGATTTAACGAACCCCGATTTAACGAAATCCTCGATATAACGAACACAATCTAGAAGCCCGAATGTAAAATCTACCCCGATATAACGAATAAATGTCATCACACCACAGAAGAAAGTTGTCAGCAGTCCATTACAGTCTTACACGTTGCTAAAAATAGTACTGTTGTGGCCATCTAATCGGCTTTATCTTCTTTGTCTTTTGATCAGTTAACATTACGGCAAATTAATTATTAACTATACTCCGATTTAACAAAGTTTTTGGTCAGTTTTCAACAAATTCGTTATTTCGGGGTTCTCAATTTAACGAAACCCCGATTTAACGAACCAATTTCCCCAGTCCCTGGCACTTCGTTAAATCGAGGTTCCACTGTACAAAAATTGCTTGCACCCTGCAGTGCATAATTTGTGGAAACAAGTTATTATTGAACCTCTTAGTTGTAAATTGACCACTACTGCGGTAAAGCATTTAATGATTATATCATGTTTTGTTCTCTTCAATCTTGCAGCTGGCCACATGGTGGGATAATGCAGCTTATTTTGACTGCAGATCCCCTGTAGTGATAACAACAAGTCCAGGCCTTGCTTTTCCCAAGGTTCCATTTACTGACAAGACTGACCACTTGAAGTAAGTCTACTGTTAGTAGCTAATAATTGTTATTGTTATTGTTATGGTAACTTTACTTCCAATAATGGTGATTATTATTAAAACAGCTATGTACACCCTTAAGCTTGTCATTACCAATATTTATTTTGTGTTAATAATGGTAACGGCAAGGGTGTACTGTTTTAATAATCATAATTATTAAATAATAATGTACTACCGTAACAATAAATAGTGTGTAATTAATATATGTCTATAGGAGGCAAGAAGCCAGTCAGAGTCAAAATTAGTTCATTTATACAGGCAAATGTACTAATTTTGACTCTGACTGGCTTCTTGCCTCCTATAGACATATATTATATTAATTACACACTATTTATTGTTACGGTAGTACATTATTGTGAACTTCCAATAATTATGCCTGTCGCTCCCAGGAAGACCAACTCCCAGTTCAGTGCTCACAACAATTGACTAACTATCTGTAGACCAATCTCGTACCCAGAGTCAACGGTCTCCTCGGTCAACGGGTCGTCGCCAGGTTAGACTCTGGGGGAATGGAAATAAATCTCAATTTTTCGATTGGCTGTCTCGTGTAACAAACAATGACCGTTACACCAGATTTCTGGTATTCAAAATTCCATTCCCCCAGAGTCTAACCTGGGTTGTCTCCAAAACGAAGATCGAAGACTGAAGACCGAAGACCGAAGACCGAAGATCGAAGACCGAAAAACGAAGACCTCATCACTTTTAGACCTGTCAAATTACAGGCGGATGAGCCTGGCTTACACGCTTTGAAAGAGGACAAAATAAAACGAAATCGATGGGGTCTTCGTTTTGTAGAAAAGGCCGGCTCAAACTACAAAACGAAGACCCTCGCTAAAAAGCTTTACCAGACGCCAAGGACAAGAATTCGATGGGGTCTTCGCTTTGTAGAAAAGGCCGGCTCAAACTACAAAACGAAGACCCTCGCTAAAAAGCTTTGTCAGACTCCAAGAGACAAGAATTCGATGGGGTCTTCGCTTTGTAGAAAAGGCCGGCTCAAACTACAAACGAAGACCCTCGCTAAAAAGCTTTGTCAGACTCCAAAAGACAAGAATTCGATGGGGTCTTCGCTTTGTAGAAAAGGCCGGCTCAAACTACAAAACGAAGACCCTCGCTAAAAAGCTTTGTCAGACTCCAAGAGACAAGAATTCGATGGGGTCTTCGCTTTGTAGAAAAGGCCGGCCCAAACTACAAAACGAAGACCCTCGCTAAAAAGCTTTGTCAGACTCCAAGAGACAAGAATTCGATGGTGTCTTCGCTTTGTAGAAAAGGCCGGCCCAAACTACAAAACGAAGACCCTCGCTAAAAAGCTTTGTCAGACTCCAAGAGACAAGAATTCGATGGGGTCTTCGCTTTGTAGAAAAGGCCGGCTCAAACTACAAAACGAAGACCCTCGCTAAAAAGCTTTGTCAGACTCCAAGAGACAAGAATTCGATGGGGTCTTCGCTTTGTAGAAAAGGCCGGCCCAAACTACGAAACGAAGACCCTCGCTAAAAAGCTTTACCAGACGCCAAGGACAAGAATTCGATGGGGTCTTCGCTTTGTAGAAAAGGCCGGCTCAAACTACAAAACGAAGACCCTCGCTAAAAAGCTTTGTCAGACGCCAAGAGACAAGAATTCGATGGGGTCTTCGCTTTGTAGAAAAGGCCGGCTCAAACTACAAAACGAAGACCCTCGCTCAAAAGCTTTGTCAGACGCCGAGAGACAAGAATTCGATGGGGTCTTCGCTTTGTAGAAAAGGCCGGCTCAAACTACAAAACGAAGACCCTCGCTAAAAAGCTTTGTCAGACGCCAAGAGACAAGAATTCGATGGGGTCTTCGCTTTGTAGAAAAGGCTGGCTCAAACTACAAAACGAAGACCCTCGCTAAAAAGCTTTGTCAGACGCCAAGAGACAAGAATTCGATGGGGTCTTCGCTTTGTAGAAAAGGCCGGCTCAAACTACAAAACGAAGACCCTCGTTATAGTAGTCGCACTGTAAACAGGGTGGTCAAAACGAAGACCCCTTCGATTTCCTGTCCTTGGCGTCTGGTAAAGCTTTTTAGTGAGGGTCTTCGTTTTGTAGTTTAAGCCGGCCTATTCTACAAAGCGAAGACCCCATCGAATTCTTGTCTTTGGAGTCTGACAAAGCTTTTTAGCGAGGGTCCTTTCATCTTCCCCCAAGTTAGGAGAAGGAGTTCCCTGTCTCACAGAATATCTCATGCGATATTTTCTAAGTAAAAAATGCGACTTTGATTCTAACTAGGTATGCTGCAAGAGTGATTTCAAGTGTGTTAAAGTTCAAGAACCTTCTAGACATGTGAGTACTGTTAGTAGCAATGTTTCAAAATAATTACACACAACCTATTAAATTTATTTTTAACTTTGCTGATAAAATTTTCAGGGAGTCTTTTCCTGTAGACATGATGGGAAAGAGTCCATTGTGCATGGCCCAGTACTTGAAGCTCCTTTGTTCATGCCGAATTCCACAGCCAGTCAGAGATGAGGTGGTTGTGGCTCCCAAAGGAACCGCCAAGCATGTATTAATTGCTCACAAAAATGAGGTTATTTTTTTTTCTTCTGTATTTTTATGTACAATGTATCCTGAATAAAATGTAAAATGTACATACATGTACCTTACCATAAGCTCTGGCCAATTGGAGTTGCAAGTAGTTGCAAGTTTTGAAACATGAAGTTACCATGTCACACCAATAGAACTGTATCACGTTACAGACTTGTATTGGGTGGCCAAACGTTTACTCACAAGTACAACTTCGAACCTCCACTAACGGCCACCTCTCTACAACAGCCAGGATTTTTTGTCCCGACTGTGCAGCGATCCATACACTTTACTCTTACTGAAACCTCCCTACAATGGCCACCAGAGGTTCAACTGTACATACATGCAAGGTGTAACACATTCCAATGCTCTTGCATGCACTGCAATTCAGTACTCAAAGTATTAAACCAAAAAACTTGTGTTGACTTAAGTTGGGTGGCCAAATGGTGAAAAACTTCCATCTACTTGTGCTCAAATTTGATCTCGATCAAAGTGAGCACAAGTCATCGCAAGTCAACACACGCAAAACTTATGTCTTCTTGCGACTCCATTTGGCTAGGGCTTTCGGGTTTTACATTAATTATTGTACTACATGTACGTGTATTGACCTTGGTTCTTTTAATATTTAATGAATTAATTCCCATTTTAATTGTTATCTCTATCAGTACATGTATATAAAACATGCCACTAACTGTGTGTCTTTTCATCAACAACCTTTTTAAAAACAGTTTTACGTCTTGAATGTGTTTAATGGAAGCCAACTTCTCAGTGAAGGAGAGTTGGTTGCTCAGTTGGAGAAGATATTAAACAACAGTGAACCTGTGGGGGAACCTGTGGGAGTGCTTACCTCTGCTAACCGAACAGTTTGGGCAAAAGAGCGAAAGAGACTCATGAGAGGTACGTAATTTACTAAATGGTATATATATATGCATTAGACCTGTACAGTTACAGTTCAACATGGTTAGAAGTAATTTATTATTATAAAGGGAATAGTTATAATGTACCCAAGTGCATTGTTGAGTTATACATGATTGTATATTATTAAGCACTCGAGAAGTGCAAGAAACACTCGGGCGTAGCTGAGTGCTTCTCTAAGCACTTCTCTCGTGTTCTTAAAAATTCTCAAGTGCTTATATTTAACTCAACAATGCATGAGGGGCAAGTTTACTATTTCCTTTATAAAATCTTAATGTAATTGCGCGTGCTCAAACTTGTGACATAGACAGAGTGCATCATAACTCGATAAAGCACGCGTGTGACATAGGGCATATGCTTTATCGAGTAATAATAATGAACTGAAATTGACCAATCAGAGCGCGTGTTATATGACCAAAATTTTATAAAAATCAATAAAAATGTTAGACATTTTAGGACCCCCTTTAGACTCTTACAGAACAGTCTATTTCTACTTGCTCTTCAGACTCACCAAAATACAGCACATTTACAGCAATGCTGGCACACTTAAAATATAAATGGGATTATAATATTATTTCAAAGGAGAAGATATAATACAAAGTCTTCTAATTTTAGATACACTGTAGTCATGTGTCATTTTAGGAAAGATACATTACAGGACTGTGATCTTACCTCCATTGTCAATTAAATTCACAGATCGTCAAAACAAGGCCAATTTTGAAGCTGTAGAGAAGGCAATCTTTGTTCTATGTCTAGACAAGCCAACACCACACTCCACCCAATCTCCTAGTGTCATGGAGATGCCAACATCATCAGTGACAGCCAGACAGTGCCTTCATGGGGATGGTACAGCTTACAACAGCTGTAACAGATGGTTTGATAAAATCATTCAGGTACAAATTGTATATTGCAAACTATTAAAAAAAAGATGTTAAATGATGAACATGTATATACAAAAATGTAGGTGTATGTGCATGAATTGACTGCGCCGTTAGTTTTGTGTAAGGATTAATTATATAACAATATACATTCAGTACATAGTGCACATCCCAAACTTATTTGATGCATGTGCAAATAAAAGGAAAAGAGGAAAAGGATACACGTCATGACGCCATTGAATACCACAATGATGAAATTACCATGACTTGTTTGAATAAATTATATATACCACGATGATGAAATTTGATGAAGAAATGCATACATTTTTGTAATTTATAATTAAAGTAATATTTTTATTAATTGCCCGTTCCGAAGTTCAAATGGAGACTGGGGACGAGTTCTTAAATTTAAATTTAATTAAAAATTGGAGCCCGTCACAAGAAAGATCACATTAAAATTAGTCAGTTTACCAAGTTTGAGGTTGTTTCGTTAGATTGCAACCATGTAGAAGGCTTTCAAAATGAGAAAAATTAGAGACTTTGTATGGATTTGGGGGACGCCATCTCCGAATTAGAGACGTTTGTATGGAATTTGGGCGACTTTTGACAGCTCACAGTCTGGTTACTACAGTACGCCCGCATACGCCCCGCATACGCCCCGCATACGCCCCGCATATGCCCGCATATGCCCCGCATAAGCCCCGCATACGTGTGTCTCGCATCTCCAAGTCGAATGTGTTACACATGAATCACATGATACGGCGTGACGGCAAACCCGATGGTCGAACCTTGTTGTGCTGCGGCTACTGTAGATCTTTGAACACTAAATTGGAAAGAATGACAAAAGAACGCAAATGGTTTGAGAATAAAGCGACAGGACGCCGAAAAGAGTAGCAAAGCAGAGGGATTTCAATGCTTTTCAAAGTGTTGTGGTCAAGACAAGATTGTTTGAAAATTATATCAGTGTTTACATAGTTTCGTATTTTAAAACCGTATTTCTCATTTTAACTAACGCGTGATCGACTTGTGTTTTGTTTTGCTAAACAATGTCTCACAAAGAAATTTTGGGAATGAATAACAAAGGCTAACGCGTTAAAGAAAACGCGTGGACCTAACGCGTTATGGCAAACGCGCGCACGCGTTTCCTTCGTGTTAAGATTGCGCGTCAAACGTGAAGGCGATGTTAGTTTATCTCTGAGCGGTACTGTATGCAATGTAACATAACCAAACTTGGTGAACTTACTCATTTTCATGCGATCTTTCTGGTGATGGGATTAATTTTTTAATATGACGTAATTTGAACAATAGGTAAACTAGTGCCTAGTCCCTTTTTGAACTTCGGAACGGGCAATAGCAATCAATCAGGGCATGCTTAGTACATTTAATAGTTTCTGCAATAACTATCAATGGTTATTTGATATACATGTAGAATGTTGTATAATATGCATGTTGAAAGAATTCCTGTGGTCAAGCTACTGTTGGAACATGGTCAACTGCATTTATACACCAGTTATCAAATAGAATTCCAAGGAATATTTACATATTAAATTTATGTTTTGTTTTATAGATTTGTGTGAGTGAAGATGGACATGCAGGAATGTGTTATGAACACTCTGCAGCAGAGGGTCCCCCTGTGGCTGCTCTTTGTAATTATATCATTGAAAACCTGTAAGTTGACCCTGGTCTGTTTTTACAGTCGAACCTCTCCTTACGGACACCTCTCTAATACGGACACCTCTCTAATATGGACAGTTCCCTTGGTCCCGGCAAAATGCCCATGGATGTATATATATTCTCTATAAAGAAAACCTCTATAATACGGACCCTCTCTAATACGGACAACGGACACTAAATCTCAGCCCCAGAGAGCAAATTCCTATAAACGTAAATTCTTAGTCATTGATTGGTCACCAATTATCAATATCAATCGATTAATTGGCATCATCGATTTCATCGATTGTTCAGGCCGGGGATGATGGCAAACCCAAAAATGTTAATTTCCATGATCATTATAATATTTTACAATGATGATGATGGCAATGAATGAATGAATGAATGAATGAATGACAACAAAGATGCATGGCGATGATGAAGACAACAACAGCAATGACAATAATGTCATGTATGCCCAAGCAGATTTGATCTACTACACTGAAATTACAAGGAGACTAAGTGATTATTGAGAAAGATGGTTTATCAGTCAGTGACACAAGCTACTCAGAAAAAAAGTATATTGTTTAAAATATTTGTCATTATTTTATCTTCAGATTCAACTTTGTTTTTGAGAAGAATTGTTTTGAGGTCTAAACTCAACTATTGATGTGTTTTCTAGGAAGGGTCACTATGAAATAGAACCATTAGAAGTAAAGCATTTAGAATCTCCATCCAAGCTGAAGTGGAACTTGTCCAGTAAAGTCAAGGAAGCTATTCAGCAATCAGCTGCTGATCTTGACAGGTATGTACTCCTAAATTTACCAATTGACAATATTCTGTGATGTTCGATCCAATGATTGACAATAATAATGTCTTGTTCTCTACACGCAATGCGTGCCTATTATCCTAGATAATTATCTATTTTTCTTTTCTTTTTTTAGTATGATTAGTGACATAGATCTTAGGTGTTTTGTGTATGCTGGGTACGGTAAAGACTTTGTCAAAAAGCAAAAGATGAGTCCAGACGCTTGGATACAAATGGCATTTCAGCTGACATTTTACAGGTACTGTATCGAGCGTTCTGCTAATACATATAATTATTATGGTGAAGGACTAATGCTTCTCTTCTTACTATAATGTACAACTAGCACTGCGTAGTGTAATGCATGTGGTCCATAAATTTGACGGAAATACATGTATAAATACCCGATGGGGTTTTGTATGCCAACCATGAATTGAAGGGCCGAGGGCATTACCGACCTATAAATTGTCTTTTATCATACTGATTTGTCATCTCCTATTTCTTTGCAGACTTCATAATCACAATCCCCCTACTTATGAAACTGGTTCTACTCGTAAGTTTCTCCTGGGAAGAACGGACACCATTCGCTCGGCATCCATTGCCTCCTCTGAATTTGTCAAAGCCATGGTCTCACCCAATAAAACTGTGAGTATTTTCAAAGGTTTTCTTCGGAGACGACTGATATTCGACCCAAAAATTCCATACTGATGACGTAACTCTACAGAGACACCAACCTCGTTACCAGGCTCTCTCTCCTTTTCCTCCCTTGTTGTTGAGGAGAGAGAGGGTCTTTCTCCTCAACGGGGGAAAAGGAGAGAGAGCCTGGGAACGAGGTTACAGAGACACGCGTGTTTTCTCGCATTTTCATTTGAATGGTTGTGCACCAGACTCGTTTTGAAACAGAGGCAAAAGGCAACTCGGAAATGGCCTGTTGATAATTTATCATTATTTCTAATTTGCAGAATGCTGAAAAGCTGGACTTGATGCGAAAGGCGTTAGCAGCACATACGAAATACACCAAAGAGGTAATGTGCATGAAGGAGAAGTAAAACAGGTTTGCCAGCGTCATTGTGGCATTTTTGCAATTAATGAAAAAACATTAACCTTGGTTAGAGAAACCTCGTGTTAGTTCATGAACTTGATAATAACTATAGAACTTTACTGTGCGAATCAGGAAAGCGTGAACACTTTGATTTAACTTGGAAGCAATGAAATCACTGCAGGAATAAAAAATAGACCAATTTTTGGCAAAAGAAAAGCCAAGTGTGGTTTTGTGACTATTCTTCTTGCTGTTTGATCTTGTATGTGATTGGTAGATATCCCTGGTAGATACACAATGGACATGTCCAAGTTAAATCAAAGTGTTCACGCTTTTTTGATTCGCACAGTAAGTGAAGTCTGCGTTCCTTTTACCCTGGATCCTTTTACCCTGGATGCCAGAGGGTTTTTTTTTTTCCTTAGCGAGGAATGGCTCGTTGTTGCGGCTTCGTCGCTCACAGGGCCGCGCAAAGGGGAAAAAACCCTCTGGCACCCAGGGTACGTTCCTTTGTGTTCCAATTGTAAAATTCATGTATTTCTATCTCGTGTTATTTCCAGACGGTGGAAGGTCAAGCTATCGACCGACACTTGTTAGGACTGAAGTTAGCAGCTATAGAATCTCGAATGAATCTCCATGAGCTTTTCATAGACAGCTCGTACCAGTACGCCTTGCACTACAAACTCTCAACAAGCCAGGTACGACTACGTGAACAAAGCCGACCGACAGAGCCTGATTATCGACTATTAGTGGTTTTCATCTCGCGTTATCAAAATTCTAAAATCTAAACTGTTAATTCTACAAAGCTATTCTTCTTCCATATTCTAGAGGCCCAGTAATACGGGCAACATTTTCTTTTAACTTGTCGCGCAACCTTGTTGCGTTGCAAGTTGAAATGTGTTTTTGTGCGTATTATAGCACCTACCCGTGTTGCAAGTTGCGGCAACATGTTGCACAAAGTTGAACTCGTGTCTACTTCGCGCAACATGTTGCTGCAACTTGCAACACGGTGGTAATACGCGCAAAAACACCGTTTTCAACTTGCAACGCAACAATGTTACGCGACAAGTTGAAAGAAAATGTTGTCCGTATTATTCGGCTTTTATGAAAAACGCTACAAAGTTATAATTTGCACATCTGCCCGCTTTATAACCTGTTAATTTTCTAATTTTGTTCGTGCAAGCAAACAGTTTGAATGTATAACATTGATGAAAACCACCAATTTTCCGAACTTTCCCGAAGATCCCAGTCTGAAGTGTTCCAAAGAAGATCCCCGAAGTTTTACATCCGATCTCATTCTATCTTCTTGCTTTTATAGGTTCCTTCAAATCACGAGCTGTTTTTGTCGTTCGGCCCAGCAACACCTGATGGTTATGGAGTCTGTTACAACCCTCAGAAGAGCAAGTTCATATTTGGTGTGTCCACGGTAAACAGCAACCCTGAGACAAATCCTGGTCACTTTGCTGCTTATCTACAGAGAAGCTTGGATGAAATGCAACTCCTAGTTACAACTGCTAGGCTTTGATGTGTTTTGTAGTGGCGATGGATTAAATCCGCAGTAACTTCCACTACAAGTTAAATTGGTATCCCAGTGCTCGTGAACACCTGAAGTAGTGTTCATTTACAAAAATTCAGTTTATTCTGATTATAAATGTAATCCAGTTGGCGCATTGCGAGCTTTCAAAGGGTGATTCTGTTTGTATATTAGAAAGATTCCGCGGCTTCTTTCTTTATTTAATGGAAGCATAAAATTAACCGTTATTTTTTTAGCGTAAGGTATAGTTTCCCCGGCACGCCTCTATCACAAAGTGCTGTTAATACCCAAGCCCCGATCACATGACTCAACAAATGTTGAGAGAATGTTGAGAGATGTTTAGACCATGCCCGGTCAAACGGCCTCAACAACCTCTCGACATTTCAAGAACAAAATAACTGTTGTGAAGATGTTGAGACAAAGTTTAAATGAATATAAATTCGTCTCAACAATGTCGAGAGGGGTGGTCAAACGGTCTCAACATCGGCTCTCAACAAATGTTGAGAGAATGTTGAGACAAATGTTATGACCGTTTGATCGGGGCTTAACAGTCCAGTGATGTTAGCGCCGTTTAAATAAGGATTCTTCGCAGTTTCTTGAGAATAATCACAACGTGAGATTAACAGAAAACCGGCGGTGCTCTTATAGTATCTAATTGTACTTATAAGTAGACCAGTGTAGTGATAGCAATAAATCACCGTGGGTCGCATATGCGATGGCTTGTTTATTTTGGAACTTGTTTACATGGATGTAGGTTGGGCGGCAACGGAGGCCAGTTTATATAGAAGACAACAACTCTCTGTGTCTGTCTCAAGTCTGTGGAGGCCCTTTTAAGATAGAATATGATTAATTGTCGGTTTAATTCAGACTTTGTATCTTGTGTTCACGATTTTATTGTTCTCGCCTCTCGGTAAGAAATCATAATATAACATACCGAGTTGTGAAAAGTCAACCCGTTAAAAACTGCAATACTTGTGATCCCCCGGGGGGAGGGGTACTTCACCCATGTTTGGGTATAGGGGCGAGGCTGAGGGTTTGAAATCCTGACCCCCTAAGGGGAGGCTCCGCCCAGAGGTCCAACCCCTTACACTTTCATATACCATTTTTCACAGAAAAGGTACCCCTTTCATATACCTTCCATAGAAAATGGTACCCCTTTCATATACCTTCCACAGAAAAAGTACCCCTTTCATATTCCTTCCACAGAAAAGGTACCCTTTCATATACCTTCCATAGAAATTATGAAAATGGTACCCCTTTCACATACCTACAGTAGAAGCACTGCATCCCTTTTCTATACCCTTGTAATGAACTTAATGAACAATATATATCACCAGAAATCATCAAGCATTACCAGTAGAGATGTTAACCAAACAATAATATCATTTACTCGTGAAATCCCTACCCTTTCATATACTTCAACTCGTGAAATCCCTACCCTTTCATATACTTCAACTCGTGAAATCCCTACCCTTTCACATACCTCGAGCCTAAAAAAGGACCCCTTTCGGGCGGAGCCTCCCCGTATAGTCCGTTATAGGGAGTAACCCCCCCCCCCCCGGGGATTAGAAGCACTAAAAAGTTTATAATGGTCGCAGTTATTGTCTGTAAGAGCAAGCCCCAAGGAGCTGGCGCCAAGAATGATTTTGTATATCCAGTTTTTCTATTTTATCTTAATTTCATGATACCAGACCAATTTTATGTATTGAATCATTTCCTTCAGATTTCATGATTTTTTTCTGTTGAGTCGTATGTGGTCAAATAACAAAACAAGTCGTGCGCCAAGACCAAGCGCCAAAAATATAATGTATGCAGGGATCAAACATGGCGGGAACTGTCAATTGTTTACCGCGGATAAAGCATCATAAATTATAACTGAGTTCGTATTGAATTTCCTACCAAATTGATTCCACATTTCCTTGGGGTTTTACTATATTTTTAATGTCTCAAAACTGGTCACGGCGCGCCAAGATAGAAGCACCAACAAGTATATTTAATGGTCGCAGTCATTGTTTGCAAGAGTTGGCGCCAAATTAATTTTGTACAATCAGTATATATAGTTTTTCTCTTTTCTCTTAATTTACATGTAATACCAAACCAATTTACAATGTAATGTATTGAATCATTTCATTCAGATTTCATTATCAGTTTGTTCTTTTTCTGTTAAGTCAAATGTGGTGGAAACCAGTCGCGACAAGACCAGCGCCAAAAATATGCATGCAGGGATCAAACCGGACAAACCTGGCCCGGGGGGGTACTCCCTTATATAAGCTTTCTAGGTATGTGCCGCCCCAAAGGGTATGGTTTTTGAGCCGTTTTGGTCTGAAATAGGGTATCGATTTTGACCATTTTGGTCTGAAATAGGGTATGTTTTGTGCACTCTGGTCGTGAATTTGGTTTGGCTTTTAGACGAAACTGTTTTATTTCCATTAACATCGGGGAATTTGAAGCCCTTTTCAAATGTTTACGCAAATGGAACCAGGAGCCCATTACCCTCCTGATGGAACCCATTCCTGGGTAGCTGAAGTCGGGTATTAGACACGTGTACTAATTTTATAGGTCTGAAATAGGGTATCGATTTTTGGGTCAGGTCTGAAATAGAGCATGGAAAATCCGTATTTTGTTCTGAAATAGGGTAAGGGTTTCAAGAAGCAGGCCGCACACCCCCACCAAAAATTTCAGGGAGTACCCCCCCCCCCCCCCGGGAAACCTGGGAACTGTAAATAATTGTTTACCGCGGATAAAGGATCATAAGTTCTAAGTACGTACTGATAGCATTTTACTACATTTGTTAATTTTATGAAACGTCCTGTGCAGTCAAAACCTAGCTACTGGTCGCGCCAACTTTAGAAGCACCAAATAAAGTTTAACGGTCGAACTTATTGTTTGTATAAAGGGGCGCCAATATACCGGATCTTGTGTTTCTCTTTTAATAACAAACTGATTTAATGTATTGAATCATTTACTTCAGATTTCACACTATTATACGGTTATTTTCCTGAAGTCATGCGGTCAAAACCGGATCAAACAGTTTTCGCCCAAACTGGAAGCGTCAAAAATATAATGCATACCCTGTATGCAGGTATCAAATGAAGGGCCGAGGGCATTACCGACCTATATTGATCTTTAGCCTTCTTTTTTTTCCTCTCAGATTTGCCTCGTTTTTGGCTTGTGACCTACAAATTAGTTGCAAAACATCGCCCCGTAATTTTTTCCGCTAGTTTCTAAAAACATTCGTTTTTACGTCGGTATCCGCTTTGACATGAAGAAACCCTTTGTTTCTTTGAACAATAACGATCAGTTAAGCATTAAAATGGGCGCCGTTACAGTGATTTGTTATTGAGATCACGGCCGTGTTTTGAATTATAAAAATATTTACGAGATTATGTGATTAAACTTAAACTCAGTTAAAACAATAATCAAACCGTTTTACAGCCCCCCCTCTCCCCCCTATCAATGTTGGAGCCTAGAAATTCAATCCTGTGAGAATAAGGTAGTGTCTGTGCAAATGACTCGCAACATTGATTGGGGGGTGGGGGTGGGGTAGGGGGTGGGGATATCTCGAACTCAAACCCATTCCCCTCGCCCTTTTTTTTAAGGCATTTACTATCGGCTATCTTGAACTCCTCCCTATCTCAAACTGTTTTTCATTCTGCTTGAGAGTTCGAAATAGCGGGAGTCTACTGTAAATAACAGAAAAATAAGACCGCAAAAGTAAAATGTTTCAACACTTCTGTAGCTCATTGGCTGCAACAGAAAACTTATTTTACTCAAGAAATCGGTGTATATGAAAAATGAAATTATTGAAGAAAAACAGATGTCGCGCATTAGGATTCCAACCTTCCAAAATGATTGATCATACCTCTGTCGCCTAGCCGACTGTTCCACAGAGCTAACAACGTGTTCTTTGTATAACTTTAACTATAACTGCGAATCAAGGATGTGAAAGTAACGCGACCAGTTACTACGCGAACAACGGCATTAGCTTCGTAAACATTGACAATATCTCTGTTTTATCATGTTTCTGTTTTATATAGCACCGCCGTGTGTAATCCGCAAATTGTTCGCCAAACTCCGAAAGTAATTTTGTAGACTCTTTCACCGGGTACCTCTAATTGGATTGGAGTCTGTTTGCCTCCTAGACTCCACCCCCTCAGTTTTGCGTTACTACTTAAAAAAAACTACTGAGGTTTGGTCTGGACCCGTTCGAAACCGAAAACGGTCTCCATGAAAAATTGATATACACAATTCCTGAAGCGACGGGTGGGTTAATTTTCATGAGTTTCCCTCACAAATCTTCAGCTTTTACAGCCAAACAGTAGTTATAGTACCGGTTCTTTAGAAACTTGAGATAAGCCGTAAAATAAAAGGACGAGACTTCTTTTATGTACATACACAAAAAGCGAGCCATAATGAACTTTAAAGGGCTGAATGAGATATTCAATTCATTATCTTTGTTGAACAATAGCCACTCGGGATAAACAGACCGAAAAGAATGGCCATTCTGTTCAGGTTGTTTATGCTTCTTATTCACGGTTTAACCCTTTCACTCCCAGAATTCGGCCTGAAAAACGCATTTTTGGGTCACGAAACCCGTTTCTTGGTGCTGTCACCCCAAATAATTTGGCTAATCTTTGCTAAAAATGCCATTTTGAGAACTGGGGAAAGATGTTAAAAAGATTTTTGGGCAAAACCGTTCAATTTTATCGTTGACCAGAGTACATAGCCAAAAACAAGCAAAATTTGCCACTGATTTTTCAACAAAAATTGACCGGGTTTTTCCAGCAAAACTCTGCAAGAATTTGTTAGATTTCCAAAATTGATGCACGGTTACAAAGATCCATTTTTTTCTGCATCAGATGAGTGTCAAGCTTATCTTGTCACGTGTTGATTGATGACGTCACAATGGCTTTGCGGTGTAAGACCCCAAAAGTGCGCTTATATGCGCATTCGGGAGTGAAAGGGTTAATATATAAGGGCTGCAGAGACTGTCTGGCCATTCAGACGTTTTGCGACTCAGCCTAGCGATACTTGAATCCAGCCAAGCTTACCAGGTAAGATCAATTCTCTATTTAGAGGGCCGTTATACTTTCGGCTTTAGCAGACGTACAGTGCTGTGTTGCAACCTCAGATTCCGGGGGGCTCGCTACTTGATTTTGGTTGAGGATGGAGAAGATTAAGACGGATTGCGAATGGCAAACTTGAAAAAAATGGCCAATTTTTTCAAGATGCGCCATCCGTGACGTAGCTCCTTTAACATCAGTCTTCCTTCAACTCGTTTTTCAGTGGTGTGTTTTTGCCTGTGTGTCTGACTCTGTAAGAGGAACTTTTTTTTTTTAACCTTTGGCCAGAACGTAAGTTCCGGAACGAAATTGTTAACAATACACCTCTACCAGAAATACAAAAGATGTTTATCCAGATCCATGGTTACAAACATAGTTGAAATACCGGCTGTTATTATCAAAAATAAGGGTCGTATGGCTTTAGTACAAGCTATCCGAAAACGGCTCAGAAACTCAAGGATATACAAGTACCAAATGTTTCAAGTAAAGATTTAACGAAGACAAATCGATTTCTGATCATTGTCTGATCTTTAAGCGGAATATTCAATTGATCTCTAGTAAACAACTTAATCCCGACAATTCTAAGGAACAAAGAAAATCGAAATACCTTAGTATTTCTTTGTTAGAAGCATGCATATATATAGAAGATATCCGTTCAGTGTACTGAAACCATACTAGGAGAATATGTTTTGATCACTACAAAATGTCAGTTGTGAACTAACTGAATTCTCAATACTTTCTTACATTTTAATATCACACAAATTAATTTTACTTTCAATGGTGGGCAATAATCATAATTCACGTAATACCTTGCAATCTGAAGTACTAATTCGCGTTATAAAATTGCGCGAGTTTGTGTTGAAACAAATCGTATTTTTATGGTCTAACAACTCTTGTGTTTGTTCGTTATCTTGCAGAAAAGATTGCAGAATGAATGCCAAAGTGATTTTGATTGCCATGGCGATTGCCTTTGTTTGCATCTCTGCAAAACCTCGATTGACATCAAATGATGTGGTAATTAGTTTTCTCAGTTTATCCTATGAATGCGTTTTCTTTTTCACAAAGGTGGTGGGAGCGAGGGGGTGTTCATAAACATACGTCTCATCAAGCCTGGTTCACACTTGTGACATAAGCATAAGCGCAAGCAACATACGCAAGCAACATACGCAGACGCTCGCAGACGCAGTAACGTGTTGATCATTAGCAGCATTTGTTCTAACAAAAGGCACTAATGATCAATTCAACACGTTACTGCGTCTGCGTATGTTGCTTGCGCTTATGCTTATGTCACAAGTGTGAACCAGGCTTTAGCGCCAGATTCAACAAAAATGGTGAAAGAATAAAAGAGAAGAAATATACTGACATACTATCAGGCTTTTCGGTTGTTGTTGTTGTTGTTAAACAAAAATATATATACGACTATATAAGTTTTATTTCTGTAATGATAAGGGTTTAGTTTATAACGAACCAACGCCGGATGCTGTACTGAGGTCTACTGAAACCTGCCAAATTGTACATATTTATTATTAGTTTTAATTATATACCGCTGTATTGATAAAAAATAAAATAAAATAAATTATAATTATACCAGCTAGATTTGGCAATAAGGCAAAATAAAATGATTTTAATGCACTAATTAAATTTAACTTTCATCACTTTTAGAATGATTTGGACTTCATACGAGAACAGCATGATCAAAGCCTGGGTAAGAACTTTATCTAATAGCGCGGTTTTGATCATTTTCCACAAACACAAAAATTATAATTTAGAGAAGAACAGTACTTGTCATTTTAGACTTGGTACCTCTTAGGGGTGAAAATGAATTTGAGCCACGCCTACTATAAAACGGGATTCTGGTACCTTTTGGGCTTCCCTTCAAAATTTCCGATGATCAGGCGCCATTGCCCAAGTTTTTATTGTACATAGCTCATGCTACTCATGCTTATGGGTGCCTTCCGTGGTTGAGCGCTGGCCGGGGTCACTGTGTTGTGTTCTTGAAGTAAGACATTTTAGTCTCACAATGTCTATCTCCATCCAGGAGTATAACTGGGTACCGGCGAATTGTCAGGGCAACCTGAAAAAAATGCTTGGGGGAGGGAGGGGGTTCCTGTGATCCATTGGATTGGGACTGGGCCTGAGTTAAAAGGTTAAAGTCTGGCAGTGTCAAGTTTTTGTCAACCTCGTTCACAGGGCTTTTCACATGCCCCGCAAAATTTAGAAGGGAAAAGCACTGGGAACGAGGTTGAAGTTTTTGTATCAAGTGCACTCACTGCGCTTCTACTTGTCTTCCGTTAGTGCTAAAATGAAATGCACAGTGGTAGTACACAGGTACATCAAGTCCATGACTATGTTATGCATGCGTAGATTGAGAAGGAATAAAAGGAATAAAGTATGACTACCTATGCCGAACCAGGGCACCATTACTGGCCCCGGCTGCTAGCGGGTTTCTCCGCTCAAAATTCAACGAATATCTCTACACCCACCTTCTCGAGCTCCTGAAAACAATACAAAGCATAACACAAAAACATAAATTAACAATGTGTATTTTATATCTCAGACCAGAAAGACGAGCACCAGGTCACCAAGCGTCTCAGCTGCTTTTGTAGGGACGATGGTCCTACCCAAGCCCAGGCGTTGAAATTGACTGGGACCGAGTTCTGGTTTTTTTCGTGCGCGCACCATGGATGGAGGGATTGCAACTCTAACCACGGTCTCGTGACAAACTGCTGCAGAAAGGAGGGAAAATAAACAAGAAGTTTCATCCATTACAGCTGGTTTAGCCAAGTCATTACTGCGCCTTTCAATAACACGCGAACTCTGACGTTCAAAACCCAACTTACAATTGCGTTTTTCGCTGCCGTCAATCATAAAATTACGACGACAACCAACTCAAACCTCCACCAACGGACCCTAAAATAAATCTACCAATCACAATCCACGGACGTGAACTTTTGAATGGATTACTAAATGATTGACGGCAGCGAAAAACGAAACCGTTGATTGAGCAGAGTTCCCGAGAGTTCGCATGTTATTGAAAAGCGCTGTAAGCTGTTTTAGAAACTGTATCTCCGCGGATTGAAGCTACAATAAAAAGAGAATATGAAAAAACGAGCTGTTTTCAGTTGTCCATCATATCAGTTCTTGTTCAGTGCCATCAAGTTGATATTGCTGTGGGAAAACCACGGAACATTGATGATGACAGAAATATCGTATCTATAGCTCGCAATCAAAACCAAATTTGGAAAAATATGCAGGTCAAAATATGGTTGCCATGGTAACAGCAAGTTCCGCGAACAATGACATGTCGCACCAAATTATTCCAGGAGTATTTTTAGGTAAAGTAGAAAGTTTGGCGGCTTTTACTTCAATATTAAAAAAAGAAGGCAGAGTCCCCCCTGTCTGAGTAT
Organism: Desmophyllum pertusum; assembly: GCA_029204205.1. Lineage (NCBI taxonomy): Eukaryota > Metazoa > Cnidaria > Anthozoa > Scleractinia > Caryophylliidae > Desmophyllum > Desmophyllum pertusum. The sequence goes on along the minus strand of MU827779.1, from coordinate 331,070 downwards.
CCAATGCACACACGTCTATTTCTTCACATGCGGGTAGTTCTCAAGCTTTTCTTCCCGACAGTGAGCAGCTGACCAATCACACCAAATGCACACAAGGAAATTGATACACGTGCATACCCAGAAATTTGGGTCAACATGGCGGCCGCGCAAGCGCACTGAGGCCATAATGGCGGCGAAATCGTTGGTCGTGCGCTGTGCACGTGCGTGAGAGTTGTGGGACTGATGTAGAGGTGCCCCATCCTCCCTGCTTTTCCACCCTTTACCAACGCAATGCAACGGCGCCTGGAGACGATGTGGAATAGACGGGGTGCCGGGGTGGAAAACACGGTCTTTTTTCTGTGGAAAATACGGGGTGTCGGGGTCTGTGGAAAACACAGGGTGCATGGGTCGGTAAAAAAACAGGGGTCTGTGATGATTTTTAATATTTCAACCACTGGAACCAGTTTATTAGCATGTTAGAAGCATACAGTTACTATTAGGAGTCCAGTTCAAATGTTCCACTGAGAAAACTGTGAGTTTCAAGGAACATATAATGTCTTAGGACAATTATCAGTGAATATTTTAAAACCAAAAGGAGGTTATTGTGTTTATTATCCTTCAAACATTTCTATACTTGCGCTTTCAGTCTTGAACAAATAAATTTCAATCGACCGGTTTCCGTTGGTTTACTCACAAATATTAGCATTTGCTGACCATTTTGCTAACAACTAGCAAATTCACAAGTTTATCTGACTGAGTGTAGGACAATATGAAATTTTCATGTCTCGCAGCGATGTAAAGGGAGTGGGAAAGTAAAAGAACGCAAAAAAAAAAAACAGGTCGAGAAGAATAGGGCCGTCTTGGTTCAGCCTCAGCTCCTCGTTTACAAAGGGAAACCCATTGCAGAGGACACAGATTGGGTGTAGTTTTCAAACTTAAGATTTTTATTTGGCGTTGATGAACTAAGTTATGTACTTGTATTTCTAGTGGGAATGAGCCACATCTTTGTGGCCTTTAGAACTAAAATACATAAACAAACCACTCAAGATAATACAAATTACAATGCGTTTGTGTTTCTTATTAGGCCATCCCCATAAAATGTTTTGTTTCCTATCGCCGTGAAAGTGGGTCGGTCGGTCGGTAAAAAAAGAAAAGCCGAGAAACGAAATATTCGGACAAATTATACATAAATAATTCAAAGCGAGCCTTGATTATATCTTCCCCGTGACCACCATTTTGCAACGAGCCGATATCACTCTGAAAAGTGTTCGAAAACGTCATTACTGGGCTGATTTAGATGTCAGAGTGACTTTAAGATGTACACAAAGCATATTAAACTTGGAAACACCCGAGAAAAGGGCGCAGGCAATTAATCAGAAACTTTTTTTTAAACTTTTTGAAAAAATCGGGTCGGTCGGGCGATGGGAAACAAAGCATTTTTACGGGAATGGCCTTAATCTCTTGGAAAAAACCCCTGGCCAAATAATAAAGTTAGGGAGATCATTTATGAATACAGTGTATTGGTTGGGCAACTTCGTTTCTCTGTTCAAATAAAGCCTAAATCACAATAACAGGATCACAGTTTCTAAGTTTCTAGTTCAACTAGAAACTCTGTAGAAGCAGCTGTGAACTAACACTGAAAAAAATGGTAAACAAAAAAAAATCCGCCAACATCTTAAACACTTATTGATTGAGCTGTTCATATAAATCGTTTCATCAAAAATATAATATTACTATTAATTATTTGCAAAAGAAATGGAAAGTATTAAAACATTAAATGTTTGTTGAAATTTTCTTCTCTTTCAGAGACCATCCATTTCTCTATGCATCTACATGTACTATGTCTATGATGATATTACTGCCCCTTTCAATAACATGCGAACTCTGCTATCAGAGTCCATTGGCTGTCATTGTAAAGTCAGTGAAAAACACAATCGTTAGTTGGGTTTTGAACTTCAGAGTTTGTATGTTATTGAAAGATGCAGTCAAAAAAAAAAAAAAAACTAAAAGCAAAAATAAAGACAACGTAAGCAACTGTATTACAAGAAATGATTATAGAGAGAGAATATAGGCCATTTTATAGGTCAGTGTTTCAGTACCAGGCCTTTGAGCGGAAGCGAGGGTTGAGCTGACTTTGTTTGGATCCAAACCTTCTTGCTTTTCATATGTAAATCCTTATGTTCTTATGCTAACTAGTCTCTAATGCGTAAGCATGATATTTTATAGTGGTTTGAGAGTTTGAAAAATTTAAAGGATTTGCATGGCTGGATGGCAAGCCTTGCCATCCAGCCATACAAATCCTTTAAATTTTTTGAACTTTCAAACTACGATAAAATCTCACGCTTAAGCAACAGCGGTTTTACGTCTGCGCTCGCAGGCTATTTCAAAATTGGCAACCTTACTAATTTCATCAAGCTCTTTCCATTTCTGGCAACCATTTTGTACTATCACCTATTTTTATGATTGACATGGTCATGTGACCATATTATGCAAAGAGCCTATTTCCTTATTATCATCACCAGTCTGCTTTACAATTATGTTTTATTATTACTATTTATTGTACTGGTATTGTAAGTAGGTACATTACATGTAAAGAGAGATTACATGTTAATCAGCTTGCTAAAAGGTTCAAGACCCTAACAGCATACTGCCGCATTAGCTGTGCATTTAACAGTTTGCCTGGTAGTTGAAAAAAAAAACTATGAGACTCACTACACTGTAAAACAACAATAATATTATTAAATTCTAATATAGCAATAGTGTTAAATGTAAATGTAAGGTGTAAGCTCCAGGGGAGTTGCACATGTGAGTCCAAAATGTATGTGTGGGGAAAGGAACTCCTATCAAATGGACCCCTAAAACTCGCGCCCTATATTTATCAGTTCCTGTGCCCGCTACACAGGCTAAGAATGTTTCTGTTTAAGAAATATCAGCTGACGATAATTGAAGAGGCTAGTGGAAAAATTTCCTAAGTGTGGTTTTGGGTCAAATAATTTTTCTTTTCTCAAAAGTGTTCTTCAATTTAATAGAAAAACATTACCCTGTATTTTTTTTTCCTGGTTCATGGTTCATTTTCAAGAACAAACATATGCAAATAAACTCTATTTTCCCAGCAGTTTTCTTTACAAAAAAAATCTTTTGTTTGTCTGAACAATGAAATCCACACTTTAATAGGAAACTTTTCCACTAGCCTCTTCAATTATTGCCCACAGAAATTATACCAGTTTTGAGAACATACGAAGGGCGTGGTGGAAAAAAAACAGCATTACGACAATATAAATAATATTGTCGTAATGCTGTTTTTCCACCACGCCCTTCATATATTTTCCAAAAGGAAAAAAATCAGATGATAGACACAAGGCAGACACACTCTGTTGTAATATTATTAATTAATTATTATTAATAATAATAATAAATGTTCAACACTTATTATTGTCTTCCATGCTGACTAACCCAGGCAGTATTATTTTTTCTGATTAGAAGTAGAAGTGTGAACTTGGGGTTTCTTAATGATATCAAAGTTGATATAAACCAAGAGCCAGCTGTCTAATTATTTCAGCATAACGCAGTTACTACAGTAGTTACTGATCCATTATTAAACATAAGCTAATTGATTATTGATGGTTTTGTTGGATACTTTTTCGGTCAATGAAAAATGGCAAATACACTCACAATCTAATCTATCTACTCTAGTAGGGTTCCAGATACATTTTAAAGGCAAGGCATCCACAAATCATGACTATTAATTTTAATTTGTTGGGTTGGGTGTCTTGAGACCCCTCCCTTATCTGAAACACTACAGTACTGTAGTATCAATATAGAGTACTAAAGCCATGACGTCTCAAAAATTAAATTTGTGAAATATTATTATGAAATTTGATCAGCTATGCAGAGGAAGCATGCCTAAAAACGTCCACTTGCCAAAAATTAGCTCTCCATTGCAATTTTTCGGCCGAGATACGGGCACTTCAGGTTTTAATTTCTCCATACAAACCCTTCTAATTTTGCGTCTGTTCCTTCAGTTAGAACAGGTGCAAAATTAGAGAGGTTTGTATGGGACGGTACCAAACTTTGAACCTCTATATCTCGGCCGCAAATTGCAATGGAGAGCTACTTTTTGGCAAGTGGACGTTTTTTGGCATGCTTCCTCTGAATAGCTGATCAAATTTCATAATTTCGCAAATTTGAAAATTTGTCACGTCACACTTTTTATGATAAGTGTTACAACACCTGTATAACCAATCCAACTGTGAATTTGGCAATAGTCGGTTACTGGGTTATTATCACTGCTTGATGGCTTGCATCGGCAGACAACCACTATCATGTCAGTCAGGTGATCAGTTTCAATTAATCATAATCAAAGAGAATTTAGGGTGCGTTCCTTTGGGATGATCCAGATCAGGATCAGTGATCCAAGATCACTCGGATCATGGTACATCAAAGGAACCGATGAATCCTTGTCCAGAGTGGATTCCGAGTGGATTCATTCCTTTGATGCACCATGATCCGAGTGATCTTGGATCACTAATCCTGATCCGGATCCTCCCAAAGGAACACACCCTTAGTGGAGAACTAAATGAGTTGATTCCAAAAGGTGTCTGATACATTTTCCTTCATTATACAGAGAACAGAACAATCCTTTGTTTAGTAAAGTTCAGACTGAAATGTTACTTCTGTCGACGTTATCCTTCCTTTCAGGAAGTATGAGACTTAAAGTAATTGTTGTGTGAGCCTCTTCTCTGTCGTTTTCTAGTAAGGAAAGAAATTAAATTGTGTTTAGTTGTTAACGTTTACCCTCTAGCAAGTTCTTCAAAATAATGTTTACAATTGAAGGGCGTGGTGGAAAAACAGCATTACGACAATAGAATTATATTGTCGTAATGCTGTTTTTCCACCACGCCCTTCAATTAATTTTAGGCAATGAAATACTGCAACCATGCAAGTACATGTATAAAATGTGCTTACTTCATTTCTGTTCTTGATTGTGTGTATTCAAACCACATTACTGATGGGATCAAAGTTGAATCGCGGATCATTAGATATTCACAGAGTGGCCTGTTGGAAAAAATCAAATTACATTAAGATTAAAAAAAAAAAAATTAACAGCCAAACCATTGTATATATATTAAACCCCTTCTAAAAGTAATCAATGTCTCTCCAATACTAATTAACGAACAACAGCATGGTTTCCCATATTTTGACAATCATACTGTATTTTATAGTAACATCCCTGTGGCCATGCAATACCTACTTTTGAAGCACGTAAAGGAAACCTCCATTGTTGAAACAAATTGCCGTTAAATTGTTGGAAATATTTTCTAAACTGAAAATTTGTTGCAATAATTAAAATTGGAAAAACATTCAAATGTAAGAATATCTAAGTGTCCCCAATTAGTAGTCCACTTGTGGACAGCTAGTAGATTTTTGACACATTAACAAAGTTATTGATTGATTGATTGATGGAAACCGGATTTAACTGATGGCCTGATCAGCCACTTGCAGCTGCTTGTAGACAGGTTTTAACCTTTTTAACTTGTTGTCAGTTACCATGTAGGCTTAAAGTATTAGTAACACATGTATGACACATTAAAAGTTAAGTCGCACCAGGGCCAAACTGGCCCATTGCCGGAGCTTATCCTGGTTTTCTTAACATGAAGCCGACTATACATCATACATGTAGTCCATCGCAGGTTACCCCTCAGAATTTTGTCACTGATACCCATTAATTTTATATTCCTGGGTGGAGAGAGGCACTGTGAAAGTTAAATGCCTTGCCCAAGAACATAACTCAATGACCCCGGCCAGCTCTTGATCCGGAGTCCAACACGCTAGCCATTAGGACACAAGGCTCTGGAAAGGCTTTATTTTACTGTTTTTAACATGACTGTATGACACGTCACATTATGGTATTTACCAGGTTGTTATTGTTGGAAAGAGTGGCGTGAGAACTGTCTGTGTGAACATGAACCAAGCAGCACCCAGTCCACATCCCAACAGGAAGCCATAGTACACTTGATGTGGTGTGTGGTATCTAAGGTATATCCTTGGCAAATAAGATAAATTTCACAACAGCATTAAATTGTGTGCATCAAAATTATTACAGACAATAATTTTAATATTTTTTAAAACGCCATTTGGCCAAGTGAAACAGAAACAAAAATACAAAAATTAATATAACAAGTGTAAACTTGGATACTTGTCCAGTTCTTCTGGTGCCATAGTGTACAACTCTCGCTCGTCGTATTTTCATTTCTCAATTCTTTCAACAATTTTACGTCCCGCTTCGATTTTCTTTTGTGTTCTTGTTCTCCAGACTTTCGACGTAATCTTCCACCGAAGAATTATAGACAGCAGACCGCCTTTCACTCATGTTTTTAGAGAAAAGTAAGCTTCAATGTAAACGCTGAAATTCTATAATTTTAACTGGCGAAGAACGTGTGTCGATGCGAAACACCGCCAATCAGCCTTGAATGAAACATCAACTTGTTACGGCTCACATGTCAAAAAACATGATACGTGGCTCCTGATTGGACGTATCATTTTTCTCACACGTGAAAAAAGCGATACGCGTCATTTTATTGGCTTACACCAGCTTGCGAACAAAAATTTACTTCGCGGCTTTCCAGTGAGTAAATCTCTGTATGTATATAATAATGTTAAATACTACATGGAATAATCAATTTTATTGCGCACAAACAAGATCCGACAAACTGACACTAACCTACTAAATCCAACAACAATAGCAACTAATACAACACCAATGGCTACTACATGACGCCATAAATTGTCTATTAAATCGTCCCATACTGTAGTTGACTGAGAAAAATGGAGAAGCCTGAAAAACAAATGATTTAGGAAACAAATGATTATTGACAAACATTATTTTGTTTCACATTGACCAGTCTTTATCAAAACAAACTCACATAATCAAGTGATATGCAAATTTACATGTCTGCTGAGCTCTAAAGTACATGTAACTAGTGCAAACTGTAATAATATCATATTATATATCTATCATTAATAATATTAATTATTAATGGTGATAAGGACTGAGTGGAGCACGGTGGGCACAAAGTGACCCTAAAACGCTCACCTTTATTCAATTTTTCACGTTCTAATGCAGGCTACCTGAAATTTTACAATAATATAGAACTCGACATTCTAACAAATCGTATGTTTTTTGTTTCTCAAATTTCGAATTTGTTGGTGGGAAAATGACGTCGCAAAGTTGGCACCAATTTTTTTTTAAAATATTATGGAACATTTGATGACAGTTTCTGAAAGAACATGCCACAAGAATGCTGAAACTGAAAAAATATCTGAAATATTTTGATCCAATAAAAAGTTATGGTGTATCGATGTTTGCATTTTCAGCCATTTTGAGCTATTCTTAGTAACAAAATGGCGGAAAATGCATGCAGTTAATGTTGTAGTTAATTATTATTAACTTACCTCACATATATAAACAACACAGAATAGATAGCAAAGAAAGCCATAAACTGAGAATGATCTGACGGCATTCCATGACTGGAATTCGCAAATAAATGACCTCCACAGAGTCTAGGATGTGCCAAAGTGTGTTTCACCATCATATTAACAAGTTCATTTATTATAATTCCACCAAAGAATGTCATCTGGAATAAAACATTAACTCTCTGTTATACAGTTTGTAGCATTATTCACTATTGAACCTGTCCATAATAGAGTCTAGGTGTCCATATTAGAGAGGTGTCCACCACCAGAAAGCTACTCTGAAGCAAGCATAGAAAGGCAAAAGGTTTATTTATATAGGGAAATCTTTGTTTATATTGGTTCTTTGATCCCCTTATTCTGCCAGAAAAAAAATACCAATCAAATTGAGAAAACATTGGATGATATTTTGCTATTGATGGAACAATTTTTGCCAAAACATTTTTGACTAAAATCCCTACATCACCTCTCTCTATTGAAGACCTTGTAATGGGCATACAGTATTTGTGAAGGTGCAGAAAGAAAATTAATGTATAAATTAATTAATGTATAATCGACTGAATTAATGCATATTTCTCACATTTTAATTAAGAATTAATGCCAGATGAAAGTGGAAGAGGAGGGGTTGCTCTAGGGGCAGTGAGATGAGATGTTAGAGCGCTATCAACTTAACAAGTGGCCATAAAATTTTACATCAAAACATATCTGACAGCGATTTTTAAATCGAACATCAATAACACAAAAAATATACAAATGGGCTAATCTTACCGTGTGTATTTCACGTCGGAAGATTATTAAAGTTATAAAACCAACCACGATAAAAATAGGAAGCAAACTACACCATGCTAAGACCTTTCCAACAATGTCTCCTGCAGCATGAAAGAGGAAGGAAGTAGAGTTCATTTGGCTCTGACATAATAAACGTATGCTTACGATCGAGGACGGGTTTGTACACTTCGATCATAAAACAGATCTGTGATTGATTTGGCCTAAAAACGATAGAAGAAGACCATTGAATGTGCTGAGATTACCTTCAGGATATTCAACGTGAGTCAGAGATATCGTTTTCCATTTGACATTGTCTCCAGCCAAATCAAACAAGTAAGAATCTTGTCCACTTTGGCAGTACCGTTTAAACGTGTCATCCGCCATATTGAATTTCCCATAGTCCTTGGCAGCCTGTTCTTCCATGATGCATTGGGAGCAACCTCGTCCCCAGGGCCTTCTCTCCTTTTTTTTCAAGATGGCGTCTGATGGAGCGAAGACCCTGGCAAAGGCTGGGTCACGTGGTACAAATACTCCAAGATTCTTGGAGTATTTTATCACGTGACTTTGTTGTGGAGCTGAAACAAAATGGCGGCCAAAGCTGAGTGTCCCAGATTACGTGGACCGCGTTTTACGGCGGCGTATCTTTGTAGACGAGGAAACAATACTTCATTTGGAAGACTAATTTATTGTTTGGAAGCTCTTCCGCCTCTTCGAAAGCATAACGCGTGGTCAAAGACTCTGGAAACATTACGGTAACTTAACACCACCGCACGTATAAAACTAGCTATCCCGGGAACTATCGGTCTTATGTAAGCTAAATATAAATCTTTAAAGCATTTGTACGCACCCGTACCTTCGATCTTCCCAGAAAAGTCGAAGGGGTCGTAGCTATGTCACCGTCTGAGATTGTTCTTCGTAGAAATCAAAAAGGAGAGTTCGATTGTAATTGTTCTTGGATTCATATTCGTTGGAAAATCATTGAAATTTTCCACGTCCAGACACGTATTCCTTCATGTCAGTATTGTACCGATATTACGGTTAGCGCTTTGTACTTGCGATTGAAGGATATAAGCCTGTTGTTTTTTTCTTCTAGGTCTTATGGCTCTGTCAATCCGCTCATCCCCTCCCCCGGGCATTTTTTTTTTGTCAGAATGTTGCAAATGCCCCTCCAATTTAGTCGGGAAATTTATGCTCAAGCTTTCCGATCCTTGATCACCTATTAAACCAAGAGCTTATGAATTTGATATCTTGTCCCGCAAAGTTGTCAAAGCTTCTTTCCGACATCTTTGGTTCGCATGTGGAAAGCAACAGTGCAAATTTTTGCACATGTGTGGTGGGGCTCCGGTTCACTTGAAAAGTGCAGGGCTCAAACGAGGTTTAATATCAACTCAGTTTTAACACTTTTAAATTACGGGCAATCAGGAAAGTTAAAATACACAACAAATAATGTACGTCTTTTAAAATCCAAAAGATATACATGTAATGTTGCCTTTGACAATGCCCCACCCCCTGGACAACCTGATATAGCAAATACCCCAACCCGGGAATGGAAAAGTCGTAAAATGCCTGACAAATGCCCGGAGGGGGGGGGGGGGGGGGATCTGACAGAGCCATTAGCTTATGAATGGGAGTTTATTTCAAATCATATTCAAGTAGTGCACAAGAAAATAGATGATTTATATTTTTTGATGTTTCATAGTCCATAAAAATAACATTTTTTTTTAAATAAATGTAGTGGATGAAAAAAAAATTAACCTGACATGTAATCCCATGGGGAGAAAGATCTGAGGATACCGTTTCCTCTAGATAATAATTATTGTTTTCTATTGGTAAATTTTCTTTTATCGCCATCTTATCACTCAGCTAGGGAAGGGGACAGTTAAAACTATTATGGAAAGCCTACACTGATTTGTATATTTTTATGTGTAAGGATTGTAGACTCAAACCTTCTCCTTATTATCTCAAATCCTTATTATATGTATATTTTTTCGAACCCCTATTAAGCGGCCACCCTCAGGGAAATGGCAAGTGGGTCGGCCGCTTAATAGGGTTTTGTCAGAAATTAGCGCAAGGCGTGGTAGAAACATCACTTTGTTCGAATACAAACACGCTTGGAGGCTTGTGACAACTGTGTGTTTGAATGTTTTTATCAGTCATCACTTTCTATTTCGGACTCTTATCTGTCATCAGCTTTTACAAAACAAAGCCAAACTACATGTATAAAATTTTGGAGGCCACTGAATAGAGAACCCTCAGTGGTATGGGCCAAAAGGTGGCCACAGCCACGTAACAGAGGTGGCCCCTTAATAGGGGTTTTATTTACAGTATTATACTGACAACAGTTTTGCGACTTTGATAACTGGCCGTTTAATAGGGGGTAGCCGCTTAATAGTTGGCCCCATAATTTGATTTTTACAACAATAAATTTATGTACCAAATATGTTCACGACACAATTATTATTGTTTTCATTCTTTTTTTCTTTTATGCAGAAAATGTTACTTGAATTCATTGTATTCACCTCTGTAGTTAAAAATAAAGATGCACTATTGCTTGTGTTGGTTTTCTGTCCTGCTTGCTTTCATTTTGATCTCAAAGTCTCTTCCCCACCCAACAGTCAAATGAAAGATAATGTAATAATTACATTATAATAATTATAATTATATTTATAAAAGCAATATATAATTATAATTATTATTATTATTACAAATTTCTCACCACTAATGAAACACAATATTTTGCTAAAATTCCACATACTACAAAATCCTGGTCATAAGCCCTGGGCTTATTCAACTTCGTAAGGGGTCTCAGGTGGGCTTATAAATGGGGGGGGGGGGGGGGGGGGGACTTATAGGCAGAATAAACAAGTTGATGCAGCAAATTATTATATCAAGATATGTTTTAAAAACAAATTTCAAATCAGTACATCAATGCAACTGGAACATAACAAAACAGAATAAAGAAAATTAATATGGTCTAAAGTTGAACAATTTCTGTGAGGACATAGTAAGGAAATGAGGAACAGTAGAGAGGGGCTTAAAACCAGGATTTTACTGTTGCATGATGACCTCCGCATACTGGTAAGCAAGAAGAGATATGCCCACCAGAGGTCAACCACTAACATTCCAACACCATTAGTTTTAAAGTGAAACCCGTTGTTATATCAAGACTATCAATGCCGCCAAACCTTCTGAGAAAAGCGGTATCTTTTTAGCATCTCCATGATTTTATTATGTTGAGATGGAGAAGCTGTTCTTACTTTTTGGGGTGCAGGGGAGCCCAGATTACTCTCTATAATCTTATAAGAACAAAACAAAGGATTAGTCATTCTGCGTAAGAACAAGATACAGGATCAGTCATTCAGTGTAACAAAGGATCAGTCATTCAGTGTAAAGAACAAAAGTGAAATCAATCTCTATTTAAAGCCAAAACATGTGCTGTAATTGGTGACAGGTTGGCAAATAAAACGTAACACCTTTTAATGTACATCTTTGTATATACACCATTTTCCTTTAATTTTTATACTTTGAACAACTAATAAATTGATGAGATATTATTCTGAGTGACACAAGCTACTCGGAAAAAAATTCCGAGTTCCCCGGCCCCCAACAGGAGTCAAACCTATAAACTTCCGCACACCGGTCGGACACTCTACCACTGAACTATGGGAGGCTCGTGGGAGTTAGGCATCCGACCGGTGTGCGGAAGGTCATAGCTTCAACTCCTGTTGGGGGAACTGAGAATTTGTTTACAGAGTAGCTTGTGTCACTGACAGAATAACTCAGTAATGACCTGTTTTGAAAGAAAATACTCTGTCATATACAATGCATTGTAGCAAATATTATACTTCAATTTAAGGTTGAACTTTTAATTTGAAATAAATAGTGACAAACCAGATGTAGATGTGGATGCAGTCACAAATTACCAATTTTGTATTACATAAGATAAATTATTATTACGGGAAATTGTTTAGATAAGCTCATTATTATACGGGTGTAAATGTATAAAGGTCTAAACAGGAGATTTTTATCTCTCCAAGTCCTCCAACGTCAAACTGTTCAAATCAGAACTTTAAACTCAAGCTGAAATGAAAGGGTGAGTTGTAGAACGAAAACAAGTCGCAGTGTACAGTTTATACAGCCGATAGTTTATGTGTAAATCAATCACTAACAGCGTAAAAATTAAAAGCTAAAATGTGCCTGATGTGCGGTGTTACCGTAGTGTTTCCAGAGTCTTTGACCACGCGTTATGCTTTCGAAGAGGCGGAAGAGCTTCCAAACAATAAATTAGTCTTCCAAATGAAGTATTGTTTCCTCGTCTACAAAGATACGCCGCCGTAAAACGCGGTCCACGTAATCTGGGACACTCAGCTTTGGCCGCCATTTTGTTTCAGCTCCACAACAAAGTCACGTGATAAAATACTCCAAGAATCTTGGAGTATTTGTACCACGTGACCCAGCCTTTGCCAGGGTCTTCGCTCCATCAGACGCCATCTTGAAAAAAAAGGAGAGAAGGCCCTGGGGACGAGGTTGCATTGGGAGGCGGGAATATCAAAATGGCGTCCGAATCCATGGAAATATGGAAATTTGTAATTTGTAGAGTTGCAGAACAGTTTGATTAGTCTTGGTCCAGCAAAAACAAAACAGATAAAGTAATTGAATCATATCTATCATTTCGTATTATTTATCGTTAAAATATTATGGTGGATTTGTTGTTTTTATAACACTAGTACGGCCCGGGCCGTGTATAATTTGACACAAATGACAGGTACAGTATTGATCAAAGATGAGATGTGACAGTGCTAGTGAAAATGCTCCTTGCGACGAAGTTTGTTCAACTAGGATTACGAGAAAATCGACTGCATCCAGTACAAGGAGCTGTTCAGCGACAGAGAGATGCAGACAGGAACTGGAAGATTATGATGTTGAGTTTGACGTCAGACCACCAAGTGGTACCAACCATCAGGTATAGTAGACGTTTTTAAAACGGCAGGGATATTTTGCAGGTTGCAGGTCAACTGCTAACCCAAACCCCAACAATTAGGCTAACCAAATTAGGCTAATCTTCAGTTAGAATTAGGCTAACCTTCAGTTGGGCTAATTTAAGCAAGTAGTCTCAACCTGCAACCTGCAACCTGCAAAATATACCTGCCCAAAACTACTTATTGAGTGTGTCCGCTTAGCAGGAGTTTCGACTGTACTACTAATAATAAGCCTTCAATATTATTATTTTGTACACCGGCTTGTATGGGATTTTGGGCTGGCGATAACCAATACTTAATGTGTGTAATTGTGGAGTGAGTCAAGGAGCTGTAGGGTTTATACAAAATAGTTGATAAATTACTAGATCTCTGTCAAGCCTGGTTTACACGTACGACGCAAGCATAAGCATACATGTACATGTAAGTGCAAGCATAAGCACAAGAAACGTACGTATAAACCGGGGCGACACAAGTGCAAGCACAAGCACAAGAAAAATAAATATTTCCTTTTTCTTGTGTTTGCGTTTATGCTTGCATCGTTGCGTCGCTGGTGTAAACCAGGATAATGCAAGCATAAGCACAAGAAAGCATGCACGTGATCCGCCATATTGGATGGTGCAAATTGCACTGCACCTGCGTATGTCACCTTGTGCTTATTCTAATTGCATGTGTGAACAGCCTTATACTTGTTGTTGTACGTGTAAACCAGGCTGCCCCACTTGTTGAACCCCAGAAAGAGGCATTTGAATTTGTGTAAATGTCTGATTATTTGAACAAGGAGCTAGCTAATAATGAAGAAGAAAGGTTCATAAACTGCTTCCTCAGTCTTATAACCACCATTATTATTTTCTCTATCAGCAACCAGGAAAGCACTTGAGCATAGACACAAGATTTTCAGAGCTAAGCCTTGGTAAGAATGGAAACCGTAACTGTTTTTGTTATCCGACTGATGGACCTGATAAACCAGCAGGGATGATACAATGTGCAGTTCCAGAAAATATCCATACCCACCCCAAGGAAGGTCATTGGAAAGTCCGAGGGGGAGGGGGGTCTCAAAAGCCAAAATATTGAAAGGGAAGTGTGAAGCTAAACTGGGGTGGGAGGTTCAAACCAAAAAACCTGCCGTGGGGGAGGTATGGGGGGGGGGGGGGGGGAGGAGGATGGAAAAATTACCGTACAGGTCTATTCGTACCTTTCTGTCTCATTCTATCTTTCATTTTTTTCTTGAGCACCCTGTCCCCCTTGGAATAATTTATAAAGTCTGGAATAGTATTGTTGATTCTCTGGTAATTAATTCAGTCAATTAATTTATTATTTTCATGTCATTTTCCTTGTAGAAAATTCATCATTGATTGCTGAAAGTGAAAGAGAGCAGCAAAATATACGCAGGCGTGGCACAGGGGGATCCATTTCTGGGAACAGAAATAGACCCAGCAGAGTGCAGATCCCTAAAGGAAATTTTTACATATCTTCGCCCTTTAAACAAGGGCCGGAAAAAGATGTCAAGGGTCCAACATTGGTAAGGCTGCGGGTCAAGTTGTTGCTGGATTACTATTATTAGTTAATAACTATATTTAGTATGAGGTTGGGCTTGAAAACCTGGGTAGATACAGCCCCTGCCCATGACAGAATGGGTTGGAGATGGTGGGCACTGGCCCAATTCCTCCGCTACTAAGGAGAGATGATGATGATGATGATGATGATGTAGTTTAGTATAGGGTGGTCTTAACTGACATCACTGTTAACACATACAATCATTGATGAGCAAACATATATCATAATTATGTAGAAAGAGTATTTACAATTTAGCTATCATGCCAAGTTTGAAACTAAATAATGCATTCAAAAGTTGCATTATTTGCCAACGTTTTACAAAAGGAGATACATGTATCTTGTTCACTGTCTGTTGCAGGTTGTTGATCCAAGTCTTGATTTGAAGCAGCGGACCATCGCCGGAGTTACGAAGATTAAACGGCAGCTGGACAAGACAAAACGAACAAGAAATTTTAATCTCCCTCAATCACAGTTACAGAGAGGCAACCTCAAGTCTCTTGGGCGGCCTATGACGGCCTCTGGTCCACTCATGAGCAACTGTCAAGGGATTGTAGCTGGTAAGCCTGTGTTGTATCAACTTCGTTATTTTTACACTTGAATACATTGCCATTTGTTTAAATCTTGCTAGGCATCCTTTGTCACTCCAATTCCTAGAGCACCAAAATAAAATAAAAGATACATTATTTATAGTTAAAGCAATGTTGAACGACTTGAAAAATGTTAATCAACCATCTAATTCTGTGAAATTATGAAGCAGCTAGTATAATGTTATACGACCGATTATAAACCTATAAGGTTCTGTACACAAACCGATCAATCGTTTCCGTTATATTTCTATACAACCTTATGGACTGCATCTTTTACAGGTGCGAGAAGTTACCATGGTTTTGCAAGAAGACAGACAAATAATTCACTTGAGGGTGGCAAGCCTTCCAGAGTGTTCTCCGCGTCGGACACTGCATTGGCTGCTGCAGCAAGGCCAGATAGTCCTGATCAGCTGCTGCGCCCGGAAAGCTCAGTCCACAACACTTTGTGTGCATCTTCTATCGACGAGGCCAACAACGACAGCGACTGTAGTTTTTCAGAAGATGAAAGTGAAGACAGCATTGACATAGAGAATCAAGCTGGGATGAAGGATTATAACAAGGATAGTGATCACTCTGAGGAAAAACTCCAGTGCTCGTCAACAGGAAACGGACGTCATTCAAAGCTTGGTAGTAGCTGTAAACCTTATGAAGATACTGAAGGACACCAAGACGATGACAGTGGTAGAGAGGATAGAGATAGAGAAGAGGGTCGATGGGCACAGCAGAACCATCAATCAGTTGGTTGCCATGGAAACCACGGCAATGAAACTCATCCTGGACAGAAGGGAAGCGGCTGCAACGCTAGTACTCCTCAAGGAAAACAAAGGCGTTTAACAAGTAGTGGTGAGGAAGAATACGTAAGATCGAGCTGTGATCTGCAGGGTGTTGCAGACGCTGTGAATGATGACTCCTTTGCAGATTCTGACACGAGGTGTCGAGTGTCCAAGCAGCCCTTCATGTTTAGATGCTGGTAAAGTAATCGATGTTCATATCAGTGTGGTCCCTATAAGAGAACACACGACAACACTGGACAGGAAAGGATCTCTTACGCACATTGACGAACGTACGGTAAAACCGCTGCAAGAGTCTGATAGAGATTTTAGTAAAGAGAAAAGTGATGACGATGACTACCTGGATAGTGACGCTTTAGATTCTAACAGAATACCTTCGGCAGACATTTTCAAAGTGCTTGACACTCTGAACCTCAGTACCTCTGCTATAAAGCCCCCGACTCCTAGAGGTGAGAGGTCCAGAGTTCGAAGAGTGCAGTCTGCTGGGTATTCAAGACAAACAGCTGCTGTGATCAGAGATGAGAAGCCTTTTAAGAAAGGTGACAAGTGTTCTAGACCACCTTCAGGTAAACGAGCGGGAAAGAGAAACGAGAAAAATAAGGATTTTCATGATCCCGCGCATTTGAACACCACTACACCTACGCTAATTGGAAGAACGGAAGATTTGACAAAACATGTGAGGCAAACGCTTCCGGGTTATTTTACTGAACAGTACCAAAAAATATTGGACGAACAGAATGAAAATGGCAAAAACACGAACGTGACGAAAACAGATGGAGCTTCATCTAGCAGCTTGGCTTTGGTAGTAAAAGAACTAACAGACGATGATTTGGGTCGTGACGAGAAACTTTACCAAAATGGCCAAACGTCTGTTAATTGTAGAGAGGAAAAAGGATTGTTACAAATGCCTAACGGCAAGCCTGGTAAGAAGAAGACCAAATCGTTGAGCAATGAGCAAGATAAACGTTCAAAAGGTAAAAAGGCTTCGCGGAGCTCAGGGGTGTTCGTGACAATGGACGATAAAAGCGAACTGAGAAGTATTCACGATGTGGAAGACAGCAGTTCTGGTGTGGAAACCATGTCTTGTGTCACGGATTCTTCTTTGGAAAACTATGGCGATACGATAAATCAAAGTAGCTATGACAGTACGCGTGCATACAGAGGTCATGAAGACGTTTATCTTGGGAATGACAGACAAGGGTTTGACGATGACGATGAGTATAGTGATAAAGTTGATGATGATGACGATGATGATGGTGGCGGTGATGAGGGCTATGTGAATGATTCCGATGATGATTTCACCAATTTGGAAGTTGTAGCTAAACCAATGCCTTTGTCCAAGTCCAGGTTTGTGTGATTTCTTGATTATAGTAGAGATTTCACGTCCATGGCCGCCATTTTGAAAGTAGGGAAAATACATGTATGGTGTGAAATACGTGACCGTGTGTTTGCATGGAAATCCATTTTCAAATACAGTCGAAGTTCCAGTAATTAAGCGGACACCCTCGGGAGGCAGAAAAAGTGTACGAAACTGGAGCTGGCCGCTTACGGCAATGTGTAAATGCAATGTGTAAATATATAGTTTTTATGCGCTAGAGTTCAAACGGGGTTTTGTCAAAGCAGCCTTAAGTAGAGCTGTCCGCTTACAAATTTAAGAGATGGTTTGTAAATCTCGTAAAGATACTACCAGAAGTACCCTCACCGAACATAGTCACGTCAACTTAGCAACCACTCTTGCGAAAACCGCGGGCTACTTGTTACCTGACTGTAGCCACTTTTCAGTAATCCATGAAGAATATCCTTGTAGTAGCCCTATATGTGCTACAAAGAGACAAACGTAGACATTGCGACATGAAGTGACTGGAATACTGTGTTGTTTTGTAGATACGTTACAACAAAGAATCCCATTGCTCCATTTCCGCCTCTATGCTTCAACATCAATGCAAAACCTCCCGAGGATCAGTTGTATTACTTCGCTTATGGACCAGAAATGAACCCTAACAGGTGTGTAGACCGGTCTTTTTTATTTTTTTTATTTTACAATTTTATCATATGCCCCTTCAACATTTTCCATGCTTTCTTTAATTTAGGATGGCTATTTATTTGCGACGAGAGCCAAAAACGCGATTGTGGGCTATTCTGTTTGGATTTCAACTTAGATTTAACAAGAGGGGTAAGTGTTGTCTCTTTGTGTAGTCTTTGTGTTGTCTCGTCTTAGTTGAGTAGCTGTCATTAGCTTGTATTGAAAATACAGGTGAACCTTTCTACAACAGCTACCTTGGGGCAAGAATTGCTCGGAGAGAGGAGGCCGTTGTAGGGAGGATCCAACAAGAGTAAAGATCGTATGGATTGGCCCACGGTCGGGACGAGAAATCCTGCTCGTTGTAGAGAGGTGGCCGTTGTTGAGAGGTGTCCTTTAGGGGAGGTTCGACTTTACACTGAGAGGGGTGGTGGTTAACCATAAGAGAAAGCGACCCTCGCTTCTTTGTCATTATTTCCTTGGTTATCTATGTGTAATGTATGATTTTTGGACCCCCTTTTCTACCTCCTACACTTCCCGTCACGTTCCAGTGTTCCTGTTTCTGTAACTTCACGACACTAACAAGTTCCCAGACGACTTTTAAGAATATTGCACTAAAGAAAAATAAAACCAGTTACTTAATATTATTGGATTTAAATTGGCCAATTCCGAGTTGTCTTTTGCCTCTGCTTCAAAACGAGGACTGGTGCAAAATATTTCATCTGAAAATGAGTTTTACTCACATGTTCATTTTTAGGCGAATCAAACTTTTTTTTTTCAAGAAGGTCACGACTTTTTTTAGTGTATACATGTTTCGGATGTTTCGGATGATCCTTCATCCATCCTTCATGATCCTTCATCCATCCTTCATCCATCCTTCATCCATCTTCATCCATCTTCAGTACAAGTAACAAACTCTTTTTTATTTGAATAGTTTCACACCGGGACTCGTTTTGAAACAGAGGCAAAATGTGCACACTACTGTACGTAGTAACCATTCTGTCATGTACGTTATTGTTACCCAGGCACATCTGATGAGGCTGGTGGATTTCCTAATGTAGAATTTAATCCAGAACATTCAGTAGAAGGATGTGTGTACGCCATTACAGATACGGAACTAACCATGCTGGATAATTGCATGGGCTATCCAAAGGTTAGTGGAAGAGGGGCGCTCCTGCTGTTTTAGTAGTCCTATCACTACTTGCTGAACAAATTAAAATATGAGCAACAATGGCACTTCGCTTGAAGAAAAAAAAAATTGCCAGCATAGCGGCAAAAGCAACTGCAATAGAAGAAGGCAGTTTTGAAAGAGTCCATTGTTTTCAGTGTTATTTGCCACTGCGGTTACTTCTGAATCATTTTCCATGTCCCGGTTGGTCAAAGGAGAATGAAGCTAATTCAACTTCGAATTCGATTTTTATAAAGTTATCAATATAAATCATTCATTTTTGTCCAACATTTTTTTAGTTTGGATAATGTAAAAATGTATCTTAGTTAAACTGAATTAGTCAAACCTTCGTTAACTAGCAGTAATCGGCTTGCGAACAACCAAGCCACTCTTGTTCTTCCTGTAGTTCATAGTTTCATTCATGATTTTCTTGTAGCATTACACTCGAGTGGTGTTTCCTGTATGGATGCTGAACTGTACCAGTCCCTCTGAACACGGTGTAGCACAGTTCTGTGTACCAGCGGTTTTGTATGTCGCCCAGGACGAGTGGGTCACTCATGGTAATTAACTGAATTTACTCGAACGTATCAGTCGGGGAGCAAGTGCCGTTTTCGTTAAATCTTCGTAGAAGCACTCGAAGAGTTTTCGATTGCTATTATCCAATCAGCGCGAGTACTTCGAAAGTTGACACGTCGATTGTCGCCATACAGGTACGTCGCGTTTCTTAGCAACGTGGCTGACGTAAACTGCTGGCATCTCGGAGACATTTTCGACCGTAAACGGTACCTTTTCCCTCTGCTGGTATTGCTAAAGTTACTTACTTTACTATTTTCCTCTTCTCTCGTGGGGAATGGGGCTATATAATAATGCGGGCCTGACTTTACTATGACAAATGCCGTGGTCATGCATTTTCTGGGTTACTTCTTAGATAACGAGAGGGTCTCTGCACGTTAGTACCCGCCAGTCTATAGACCTTAGGCGCTTTCTCTGGTTTCGTTAGTAGAACGAGACGCGTAAAGCACGAGCTAGTGCTGGCGAATGTTATTTGGCGAGGTCACTGTTCAACGTCGGGTTGATGCTGCTTGCTGAACGAGCAGGGTGAAAAAACCAGGGAAGTAGCGATAATCAGAGAGCTTAAGCACAGGCGTTTTTGAGCCACGGACGGCAACCGGAAGTCGAATGTTCTCTTCTTTGGCGTGTATTATAGACTTTTAGTCCGTAACGTCAAGTTGAAAATACTAAAACGAGAGCTTTCCAACTCATTGGTGGAGGTGAAAGCGCGCCAAAACAAGAACATTCGCCTTCCGGTTGCCGTCCGTGGCTCAAAAACGTCTGTGCTTAAGCTCTGTGTTGTTCATTTGCAGATTCGTCTCAGAAGCTGGATTGCCGCTACAGTGTGAGCCAATGTGTGAAAGCTTCTGACATCCTAACTCCAAACTACGTTCAGTTCCTGACTAGCCAGGCCACAAGCTAACATACCGAGTAGGCTCTAGAACTCCAAGAGCCTGTCTGGAAGCCTCTGACAACCTTACACCTACCTATTCCTGCCTTGCCTGTCTGAAAGCTTCTGACATCCAAACACATAGCTACATAACGCTTTCCATTTTAAAAAGACGAACTTACAACTCCTTTAAGGTTGGGTGGGGATACAATAGCCTGCAGATATTCAAAACTCTGAGACATCCAGGCAAGCTCTCCTTCCTCTCCCGCTACCCACCCCCCACCCCCCCAAAAAACCCAAGAGAGTTTGCTCGCAGGCTAGGGATGTTTGATCATACGCATCATTGGTCCAGTTGTAATAGAATGCCAAAGAAGGGAAGGTGTAAAGTATTGCGTTAACTTTGCATACCAGCTAGGTTGGTATAATAACTGAGTTGAAGGAATTGAAACGTAGTAACCGTGTCATGTGTGTAAGGATGTGTAAATCTCGCATACATAACGGCATTTAGTGTGTGTACATGGGCAGGCTGGCGACCCAACGAGAGTGTGGCTTTGTTTTAAAGTGTGCGGTGTGATTTTTTTGTGCGGCAATAAATTTAGCTGCACCTCATTTCGGTTCCAAAAAGAGAACCCTTGGAGAAAACACTACTTTTATTTTCATCTCAAAATATTTGTGTAAATAGAAGGAAAATTGTTGAGAAATGTTCACTAATAACTGTTAGAACGGTTGGTGACGTTATTACAACCTAGTTTTAGCAAGGGGCCTAAAGAAGTCTACAAGACAACATTAAACTAAATCTCTTGGCCTGTCTTCATACAACGCTATTCTCTTTATTTGCCATTACTACACTTCTACAGACACCTTATTAGGAACTATTTAATATATTCTTAAATGTGTATAGGCTTATAAATATGCATGGGACAAAAGCGCTGCGTAATTTGAAACTATGACCGTTCCTAGAAAATAGCGTTCACAAGGTGAACATCTTACATTAGCCTGTGAATACAGACGCCTCTCATCGCTCCCGGCCACTAGTTTTGCAAGAAACTTTCCATACTTTGTACATACCAAACAGGCGCGGATCCAGACCGGCTTACACCGTTTTACGGAAATCGGTCAAATTTTCCAAATGACTCATAATCGAGGGAAATATAACATTTTAGAGATTGAAAGTCTAAAAACCTTTGCGGGGGAACTTGCTGCCTAATTTTTAACTCGTGAATGCGAAAGCAATGGCGAGTTATAGCATTTGGTGGACACATTTCACTCGCTCGGTCGATGGGCTGTAAACAATTAATTTATGTATATTAATTTATTCATTCATTCACGAGTGCGCTCATTTTGTCAGTCACCACCTTGTTCTACAATGGTCATCAAAATGATTACAAACCCTTCTTGAGTAAGCGGTATTTTATTTTATATATAACGTGATAATGAATACAAAAAAACGTGTTTTACGTTGCAAATGTTATCTATCTACAGAGTATATTGATTTCCATTGACTGGGTTCATGTCTTCGTGTCTTCGTTTGGGACAGATCTTATTTACTGGATCATGGAGACATGCACACCTGAGCCAAAGGTGTTACTTCCAAGAATGATTACCAGTTCTCTCATTTGACCTTTGAGCTCTGCTATTTCACGACTGAGGTCCTGGTATCGAGTTTGCTTTCCAAGTCTTCCCCTGTGAAGGAAGTGGGGCGGTGAAGGGAAAGTACCCTTCAAAAATAATTCCTGTTACAAGAGAATAAAGCAAAACTACGAATTAGCATACGCTGGCGTTTCGAGACTCTCCCCTCCCCTGTGCCATGTTGTGGTGGGGAAGCTTGAGTGCCCTTGCAACCCCCAAAGCTATATGCCGGCTGGAGTTTTTTCGCTCCTGGCACACCCAAGCCGGATTGATCTGCGGGAGTGGGGCCTGACAACACAGCACCCAGGTCCTCCAGGTTGGGGGTTTGGCGCAGGGCTATCAACCCTGCTTTGTAAAAAAATAGACATAGAGGCTTTAATTTGTAAAGAGGATGAGTGAGTGAGTGTTTCGAGACAGAAAGTCCAGAACTGATATATCGATTGTGAAGCAGTGCTAACCATTTCATATAAATACCCACATTTTTCTTTGCATTCGAAAAGGTAAATATGGACAAATGTGATGCTAAGTTTGGCTCTCATAACACTAACAATAATGACAATATCAAATCGTTAGCGGTTGTAATACCCGTGCTATGAAGAATCATGTTTTGCCAGTTTATTGAAATCAGTGTACTTTTTCTGCGATTAGATCGATGTTCATTTGCCTGCAGTACAGGCGGTTGTTCTTCTTTCGTCTTTCGTCTCGTGCTCCGCGCTCCCTCGAACACAAAAATCCAAATCACCTGTACTGCAGGCGTTGTAGCTCATCGCATACAATGCTTCAAAACAGATATCAACTAAATACAACAACGCACTGAGCAGATAACAAAACGAATTGAAACAAGACTACTAACATGGTCTGAGTAGTGCAACTACCTACCGTCATTTCCATACCAAACACGAGGCCTGCCATGAGTCGGGTTCCATATTGCAGGCACACATAAAATTGCTGGTCTGCAATGTAGGTTGGAATTTGACCAAAGAGAAGAGAGTAGATTTTTAAATGATCCATGTCAAATTCTAGCCTTTGAAGTACCTGTTTGGAAGAGGAATTAAATCATGTTAACTTTAGCCTGACGTCAACATAATTATTGTCTTTAGGGATCTCCAAATAAATTGTTTATATATCGATGAAATATATTTATTTAGTCTATGGAATGATCATGATTTGCGCGCTAAATAATTGTAAAACACTTTGAGATGAAGACACACCCTGATTTATAACTCACCGATTTGCCTTTTACCTCTGTTTTTAAAACGAGTCCAGCTGGTGAACAACCTTTCGTATGGAAATGAGTTTGATCAAAGTTGGAGTGAATTTGGTTTGATTTGCAAGATAATAAACGTGCAGGTTAAACTAATTTCCCGAGGTTGTGCACCAGGACTCGT